>JAIGNY010004268.1:365000-458516 GCA_020152595.1 Chiridota heheva
CCTCAGCCAATAAGTATGCATGTGCATCACAGCAGGCGTCAATCTTCACCTCAGCCAATAAGCATGCACGTGCATCATAGCAGCAGTCAATCTTCCACTCAGCCAATAAGCATGCACGTGCATCGCAGCAGGCGTCAATCTTCACCTCAGCCAATAAGCCTGCATGTGCATCATAGCAGCCGTCAATCTTCACCTCAGCCAATAAGCATGCATGTGCATCATAGCAGCCATCAATCTTCACCTCAGCCAATAAGCATGCACGTGCATTGTAGCAGCCATCAATCTTCACCTCAGCCAATAAGCATGCATGTGCATCGTAGCAGCCGTCAATCTTCACCTCAGCCAATAAGCATGCATGTGCATCGTAGCAGCCGTCAATCTTCACCTCAGCCAATAGGCATGCACGTGTATCGTAGCAGCAGTCAATCTTCACCTCAGCCATTAAGCATGCACGTGGATCGCAGCAGCCGTCAATCTTCACCTCAGCCATTAAGTATGCAAGTGCATTGTAGCAGCCGTCAAACTTCACCTCAGCCAATAAGCATGCACGTGCATCGTAGCAGCCATTAATCTTCACTTCAGCCAGTGGGCATGCATGTGCATCGTAGCAGCTGTCAATCTTCACCTCAGCCATTAAACATGCACGTGCATCGTAGCAGCCATCAATCTTCACCTCAGCTAATAAGCATGCATGTGCATCATAGCAGCTGTCAATCTTCACCTCAGCCATTAAACATGCACGTGCATCGTAGCAGCCATCAATCTTCACCTCAGCTAATAAGCATGCATGTGCATCATAGCAGCTGTCAATCTTCACCTCAGCCATTAAACATGCACGTGCATCGTAGCAGCCATCAATCTTCACCTCAGCCAATGGGCATGCACGTGCATCGTAGCAGCCATCAATCTTCACCTCAGCCAATAAACATGCATGTGCATCGCAGCAGGCGTCAATCTTCACCTCAGCCAGTAAGCATGCACGTGCATCATAGCAGCAGTCAATCTTCACCTCAGCCAATAAGCATGCATGTGCATCGCAACAGGCGTCAATCTTCACCTCAGCCAATAAGCATGCACGTGCATCATAGCAGCAGTCAATCTTTACCTCAGCCAATAAGCATGCATGTGCATCATAGCAGCCGTCAATCTTCACCTCAGCCAATAAGCATGCCTGTGCATCATAGCAGCCGTCAATCTTCACCTCGGCCAATAAGCATGCACGTGCATCGTAGCAGCCATCAATCTTCACCTCAGCCAATAAGCATGCATATGCATCGTAGCAGCTGTCAATCTTCACCTCAGCCAATAAGCATGCATGTGCATCGTAGCAGCCGTCAATCTTCACCTCAGCCTTTAGGCATGCACGTGTATCGTAGCAGCAGTCAATCTTCACCTCAGCCATTAAGCATGCACGTGGATCACAGCAGCCGTCAATCTTCACCTCAGCCATTAAGTATGCAAGTGCATTGTAGCAGCCGTCAAACTTCACCTCAGCCAATAAGCATGCACGTGCATCGTAGCAGCCGTCAATCTTCACCTCAGCCAATAAGCATGCACTGCATTGCAGCAGCCGTCAATCTTCACCTCAGCCAATAAGCATGCACATGTATCGTAGCAGCCGTCGATCTTCACCTCAGCCAATAAGCATGCATGTGCATCATAGCAGCCGTCAATCTTCACCTCAGCCAGTAAGCATGCAAGTGCATCATAGCAGCTGTCAATCTTCACCTCAGCCAGTAAGCATGAGCGTGCATTGTAGCAGCCATCAATCTTCACTCTCCATTATCCCAGATTCTTTTCTGGCATTTCAGCAAGTAAACACACTCTAGCTGTATTTCATCCAATTGATCAAAATAATATTTGTGTAACTTTTAATGCAGTGCAAATACCAATTAAATTTTTGCCTTGCCATTGGCCTCAAAAATTTAAACAAACTTCATTTCATCATCTGAAGAAGTTGGTTCATCTGAGGGGGTACAGCTCACGGGTACTTAGAAGCATAACAGCTAATCTGTTAGTTAAAGCGGTGTTGTATGGTGAATTCATTTTACTCCATTATGGAGATTTCTCACTGTGCTGTTGTTGTATTCTCATTTGTAGGAATGGCACTGTAATTACACATTCAGATTACATTAGATTGAATTTTCTCTCAAAGCCATTTGGCTATTTTGAAGGTGTTGTTATAATGAACATAAGAGCAGTAATTATGTACATAAGAGCAGTAATTATGAACATAACAGCAGTAATTATGAACAGCAGTAATTATGAACATTAGAGCAGTAATTATAAAGATAAGAGCAGTAATAATGAATATAAGAGCAGTAATTATAAACATAAGAACAGTAATTATGAATATAAGAGCAGTAATTATAAACATAAGAGCAGTAATTATGAACATAAGAGCAGTAATTATGAAGATAAGAGCAGTAATTATGAATATAAGAGCAGTAATTATGAATATAAGAGCAGGAATTATGAACATAAGTGCAGGAATTATGAAGATAAGAGCAGTAATTATGAATATAAGAGCAGTAATTATGAACATAAGAGCAGTAATTATAAATATAAGAGCAGTAATTATGAACATAAGAGCAGTAATTATGAACAGCAGTAAATATGAAGATAAGAGCAGTAATTATGAAGATAAGAGCAGTAATTATGAATATAAGAGCAGTAATTATGAACATAAGAGCAGTAATTATGAACATAAGAGCAGTAATTATGAACATAAGAGCAGTAATTATGAACATAAGAGCAGTAATTATGAAGATAAGAGCAGTAATTATGAATATAAGAGCAGTAATTGTGAAGATAAGAGCAATAATTATGAAGACAGATTTGAATGCAAGTCCTTTGATATTTGTAATTCAAAGATGATGCAATGAGTTAAATAGTCTGCATGATCCATGCACTACGGACTCCTGGTACACACTAGTGTTCTTTTCCAGCATTCTGTGATACTGTTTTAACAATAAAATGTCATTTCAAAACAAAAAATGGTTTTGGAATTGCCAGCCTTATTATACTCCCCCTATATACAAGACATATTAGTTATAATCCCCGAGAAGACATATCTTGTGTGGAAGGCAGACTGTGCATTGTGTGTTGATTGTTTGTGTGATAAAAAATTCATCCACTTTGGATAGTTTTTTACCCCTGTACACTGTGTATTGTTCTTGTCTTTGGGTAGTTCTTTACCCCTGTACACTGCATATTGTTCTTGTCTTTGGATAGTTCTTTACCCCTGTACACTATGTATTGTTCTTGTCTTTGGATAGTTCTTTACCCCTGTACACTGTATTGTTCTTGTCATTGGATAGTTCTTTACCCCTGTACACTGCGTATTGTTCTTGTCTTTGGATAGTTTTTTACCCCTGTACACTGCGTATTGTTCTTGTCTTTAAATAGCTCTTTACCCCTGTACACTGCATATTGTTCTTGTCTTTGGATAGTTCTTTACCCCTGTACACTATGTATTGTTCTTGTCTTTGGATAGTTCTTTACCCCTGTACACTGCATATACTTGTCTTTTGTTCTTTACCCCTGTACACTGTTTGTTCTTGTCTTTTAGTTCTTTACCCCTGTACACTGCGTATTGTTCTTGTCTTTGGATAGTTCTTTACCCCTGTACACTGCATATTGTTCTTGTCTTTGGTTAGTTCTTTACCCCTGTACACTGCATATTGTTCTTGTCTTTGGATAGTTCTTTACCCCTGTACACTGCATATACTTGTCTTTGGATAGTTCTTTACCCCTGTACACTGTATTGTTCTTGTCTTTGGATAGTTCTTTACCCCTGTACACTGCGTATTGTTCTTGTCTTTGGATAGTTCTTTACCCCTGTACACTGCGTATTGTTCTTGTCTTTGGATAGTTCTTTACCCCTGTACACTGCGTATTGTTCTTGTCTTTGGATAGTCCTTTACCCCCGTACACTGCATATACTTGTCTTTGGATAGTTCTTTACCCCTGCAGGTACACTGTATTGTTCTTGTCTTTGGATAGTTCTTTACCCCTGTACACTGCGTATTGTTCTTGTCTTTGGATAGTTCTTTATCCCTGTACACTGCGTATTGTTCTTGTCTTTGGATAGTTCTTTACCCCTGTACACTGCGTATTGTTCTTGTCTTTGAATAGCTCTTTACCCCTGTACACTGCGTATTGTTCTTGTCTTTGGATAGTTTTTTACCCCTGTACACTGCGTATTCTTCTTGTCTTTGGTTAGTTCTTTACCCCTGTACACTGCGTATTTTTCTCTAATTCTTGTGTGCAACTTTTTTTCTTTTAGTCAGCAGTAACACTTCAGTGTTTGGATTAACTAAATATGTTTAGGACTCAATGTGGCATCTGGATGGGTGACCTTTTCTTTAGATTTGAGAGCTATCTTCTAGGGGGCTTGTGCGAGGCCTACATGTATTTAGGACTCAATGTGGCTTCTGGATGGGTGACCTTCCCTTTAGATAATGTGTGGGCTGGTGGCACCCCTGCGCATCCACTGTCATTGGGCAGCTGACAATATTTTCACTAAATAGAATCTCTCATTCTCCCCATATGCAATTGTTTCTACAGATCAACTTTTCAACAATTGCTGGCTGAATTTTGTCCTTAATTTCACCTTGCCCCTTGACCCTGTTTCATCATTGGCACTCATGTTAAGGAATGGAGTATATGCTAGCAGAACATTGCAACTGTTACATGTCAAATCTTCATTGATCATTTGTTGGTTCCTGTAGATGCAGTAATCCCACGGTCCATGACCAAACTACTTCACTATGTTCACTAGTTTAACCAGGGAGTAAAGTAGCAGCTCCCTGGTTTAACATTCTGCACCAAATGTAATTACTAGACATATCCTATTTGCATTTTGAAGTCTAAGCTCTGAAGTCCTGGATGGTTTCATCTGAATCAGGTCAGAGATTATATCAGAGCTCTTGTTATTGTAAGTCAATTATGCCTTCAAGCAACATGCTGATCCTATGGAGTGGATGTGAATAATACATTCTTTTGTACAATGCTTATTGGATCTTTGATCACAAAACTGTTATTTCCAAACAAAGTCAAAATAAGTGGTTCCTGATATCTAGTTTGTTTGATCTGTGGTGACCCTCAGGTGCAACAGGACTAGTGTAAACTTCATGCTCAAAATCTGGCATCTTTTAATTGAGAATTACATTTTAAATTTTATCAAATGAAAAGAACTTGGAAATAAAATAAAGTGCTATTTATTGAATTATTTATTGTATTTTAATTTACTTTGCTACTAATTTCAGCAATGCGAATTGAGAAATTTTAGGGCGTTGTTTTTTTTGTGCAAAAGTCATGTAAATTGGCAACGTTGAGGAATGTTGGCGAAAACTTTCAGGTCTAAAACGTGGTATGAAGAATGGTATTATTTAGACATTTGTACATAATAGAAACGATTTATTACACAAATATTTTAAAGAGTTACAAAGAGATAATGAAGGAGAATAGTATTATACAAAATATGAAACGAACGATGCTAGTCTCACCGGATCTAGAGAGATAAACACCGCACTCGGTAGGTACTACATGCTAGGTATTACTTGCAGTACATGTAGTGGCTAACGCGTATACTATGGTCAAAATGTTGACTGAATACATTGGATGCGGTTCTGAAACTTCAAGAGCAAAGTTAACAGATTAAGAAATTGTTACCATCCATCATGTACAGACTAATCCTGCAACTTGTCAAATTCAGCGTAGATAGAATGTATTTTAGGAGACCCAAGTGCAGATCATCTCTATTTATTGTATCTATTCTATTAAATTAAAACCTACATAATTTAGTGTTCTCTTTCTTTAAGGGTCGTGGTGTAGCTTTTGTTTTGAGGGGCTTAAGCCCTCCTCCCCCCAAAAACAAAACAAAAAAACACTGAAGGCCGGTTTTAGATTAGGGAGGACAGAGACATAGGAGTTAGGGCCCACCCCCAGAAAGGGGTTCTGTTTCCCGGTTCGGGTTGCATGCATGCTCTATTTTGATAACAAAGTGTAAAATGATTAACATAAAATTAAAGGAAAATGTGTAAAATTGAAGGAAATTTTGTTCGATTTTGGCAACACTTCCTAAAAATTGACAGCACTTTCCTGTAAAGTGAAAAATTTTCCTGAAAATTTCACCAAATAGCTTCAAGCTTTTTTATTTCTCAAAAATTGACAAATATTTCCTTAAAATTCATGACATTTTTGCAGAAGTTGAAGTGGGTTTTTTTTGGGGGGTGGGAGGGAGGGAGGTCTATGATATTTTTAGGGGGCTAAACCACTAAACACGCCACTGCTAACCTTCTTTATTACTATCCTTACTACAAAATTAGTTACTACGACGGCTCTTTTTGGTGAGCATGTGAAGCAAATGCGAAGCATAATGCAAACCTATGTAATGGCAATTTTGTCCGTCCGGCTGTCCGGTTAGCTGTCCGTCCGGCTATCCAGCCGGATACAGTTTTTCCTGAGATTTCCTCAGAAATGTTAAAGATTTTTAAGAATTCAGAAAATGTTAATGTTTCTTCAGAGTTTCTCTAAAAAAGTTTCTTCAGATATCCTTATGGAAGATTAGAATTTCCTTACAAAATTTTAGTTTTCAGAGACATTTAAGACAGGATTGAAGACTAGTTTCCTTAAAAAGTCTATAAAATATTTGACATTTCCTTAAAGATAATTGTAAAATGATATAATTTTTCAATATTCTTTAGAGATCTTCAAGCGTCTATCTCGTAGCACTGGAGATTTAAAATTCTTCAAAATATTTGGGCACCAACGGTTGTATTAGGCATGATTATTAAACTCCACCTTTATTATTGTGGTCATTTGCATAAATTTGCTACAGTATATGAACTGACCAGATTTTATTTAGTATGCTAAGTCAGGGAGTGTGACAGGATGTGACTGCATATGGACATAGGAAGAAATGCCATGTGGGACATGGATGGGGGCCATGCAGGACATATGAATTGATATTCACCATGTAGTATACACCAAGGGCTATGTCAGGCCTAATTATTTGACTCCTTAATTTTTCTTATTCAACAGGTCATTTGCATATAAGTTATTATATGAACTGACACTTTCATACATTGTATGCTCAATCAGGGACTGTGATAGCTAGGATGAGACTTCTTATGGAGCTTATGGGGATGTCATGGATGGGACATGGGGTGGGATGCCATGTGGGATATGGGGTGCTATTCATGTGGGACATGGGGTGGGATGCCATGTGGAACAGGGTGGAATGCCATGTAGGATATGGTGGAATGGGATGTCATGGTGGAATGCCATGTGGACATAGGATGGTATGGGATGTCATGGGATTTCAACAAGTCATTCTCATAAGTTATTATATGAACTGGTATGCTCAATCAGGGACTGTGATAGCTAGGATGAGACTTATGGGATGGCATGTCATGTGGGACATGGGGTGGGGATGCCATGTGGGACATGGGGTGGGATGCCATGTGAGACATGGGGTGGGATGTCATGTGAGACATGTGGTGGGATGCCATGTGGGACATGGGATGCCATGTGAGACATAGTGTGAAATGCCATTTTTATTATTGGCCGGGTCATATGGTATGGGTGTCAAATTGCATGGGCATGCAAACCATGACGGTATTTACTGTTCCTATTTTAAAGAGTGTTCTTGTATAAACTTGGAACAGGGCTTTCTTGTGAATAAATATGGTGTCTCAGCAAAACAAAGTTACTGTTCTTGCCACCTATTCTTGCCACCCCATTCTTGCCCTATTCTTGCCACCCTATTCTTGCCACCTGTTCTTGCCACCCTATTCTTGCATGTACTCACATCTATGGCATTTCTTCTTGGCTACTTATTTGTCACTTTTAAAAGGTTAAAACTGATTTATGCCTGATCAGAGCCCTGAAGGGGGTAGATAGTACAGTAGTAAAATTTGGTACAAAAGTGTCAGGGAAGGATATGGTACAGGCCCCAAAATAGTCGTGAGTTATTGTTTATAGTACCGTCCCTATGAGTCTATGATGGCTCGGATGGATTTAGCTTTAGCTAGCTATTGTTTATAGTACCGTCCCTATGAGCCTATAATAGCTTAGATGGATTAAGCTTTAGCTAGCTATTGTTTATAGTACCGTCCCTATGAGCCTATAATGGCTCAGATGGATTTAGTTTTAGCTATGGATTTAGCTTTAGCTAGTTATTGTTTATAATACCGTCCGTGTGAGCCTATAATGGCTTGGATGGATGTAGCTTAGCCAGCTATTGTTTATACTGTCCCTATGAGCCTATAATGGCTCGAATGGATTTAGCTTTAGCTAGCTATTGTTTATAGTACCGTCTGTATGAGCCTATAATGGCTTGGATGGATTTAGCTTTAGCTAGCTATTGTTTATAGTACCGTCCCTATGAGCCTCTAATGGTTTGGATGTATTTAGCTTTAGCTAGCTAATGTTTATAGTACCGTCCCTATGAGCCTATAATGGCTCAGATGGATTTAGCTTTAACTAGCTATTGTTTATAGTACCGTCTGTATGAGCCTATAATGGCTTGGATGGATTTAGCTTTAGCTAGCTATTGTTTATAGTACCGTCCGTATGAGCCTATAATGGCTTGGATGGATTTAGCTTTAGCTAGCTATTGTTTATAGTACCGTCCCTATGAGCCTATAATGGCTCGGATGGATTTAGCTTTGGCTAGCTATTGTTTATAGTACCATCTCCATGAGCCTATAATGGCTCAGATCGATTTAGCTTCAGCTAGCTAGTGTTTATAGTACCGTCCGTATGAGCCTATAATGGCTTGGATGGATTTAGCTTTAGCTAGCTTTTGTTTATAGTACCGTTTGTATGAGCCTATAAATGGCTTGGATGGATTTAGTTTTAGCTAGCTATTGTTTATAGTACCGTCCCTATGAGCCTATAATGGCTCGGATGGATTTAGCTTTAGCTAGCCATTGTTTATATTGATGACAGGACTTGTGGAGCTAGGTTGCACTTCTCTCATTTTATCAGTATAATTGCTAATATCTCTTCTACAATAACCAAGCAGGATTGTGCCTGATAAGTATTGACGTACGTGATTGTTGTAACTAAGACAATACGTGTTTGTCACATTTGTAAAGAAATTCTCATTTCCTTTAGGAGAAATTGTAGTTTGATGGGGAATATTTTGCACATTTATTTAATGACTGACAGTTTAACTTGACTGTTATTGGTTGATAAAGCCATTTGGGAGATTAGTTTTTGATTGAATTTCTTTACAACCTGGGAAAGAAAAAAGAAAAAAGGGGCACTTTAGGAGTAGAACTTCATTTCATTTGTGATTATTGACAGCTGAAAATGTTTGTTCTGAAGGGCCTCCATTATGTGAAAGTATTCCTGCTTCAAAATTAGGTTGTTTGCCTGACTGACCCAATTTGTAGAATGTGACGGTGTCATGCGGTTGTGAAGTCAGATGGGCACCCAAGTGAAAGAGACAAAGATTGGTAAAGTGATATTCATGATTCTTTGAGTTTACACACTGACTGAGAATCTGATCCTCCATGCTTGGACAAATTTCTTTTAAAAAGATGCAAGCTTTAGTTTAAAATTGTTTTCAGTACACTGGTTTACCGGTGTACATGTGTGAAGCCTGCTATCAGGATGCGTTTATCATGATTCATTACAATTCTTGAGGAGTAAAACCTGCAGAAAAATGAATCAATTAATTTGGGTGAATTAGTTGATGGAAACAGAGAGTGCATTTAAATGATTTTAGGTTGGAGTCAGCATTTATAGTTTAGTCAAGCTAACTTGCACAAGTTAGATTTGTAAAAATCATCACAAAAGCATAAACACGAAAACCAGAATATAATTATTCATGTAATAGCAATTTTCAACGGTAATAATTCAAGAAAGTATCTCGTGAGTCATCTTGAGTACCTGGAGCTGATTGGTCAAAGAACTGAGTCATCTTGAGAACCTGGAACTGATTGGTCAAAGAACTGAGTCATCTTGAGTACCTGGAGCTGATTGGTCAAAGGACTGAGACTTAATTATGGCTGAACATGTCTTGTCTCGTTTGACCTTTGCCAAGTTGAAGTCAATTGTAGGTGTGGCTATCCAGCCCCTCCCTCGATCCTCAGTCATCTCCCATAGTCCCCCTCCCCACTCTCCCCTCTAATTTGTTTTCAATTGATTAACAACTAACTGTTTAACCATTTCAGTTGATTAACAACTGTTAACCATTGCAATTGATTAACAACCATTTCAGTTGATTAACAAACATAACCATTTCAGCTGATTATTGACTGTAAACCGTTTCAGTGGATTATCGACTGTTGACCATTTCAGTTGATTAACAACTCTTAACCATTTCAGTTGATTAACAACCATTTCAGTTGATTAACAACCTCAACCATTTCAGCTGATTATTGACTGTTAATCGTTTTAGTGGATTATCGACTGTTGACCATTTTAGTTGATTAACAACTTTGAACCATTTCAATTAATGACTGTTGACCATTTCAGTTGATTAACGACTGTTGACCATTTCAGTTGATTAACGACTGTTGACCATTTCAGTTGATTAACGATTGTTATTTCTGCTTTTCTTACAGATGCCAGTATTACACAGTTTTCTATTTGAGGTTTTCCGGCATTACAATAATGTACCATTCCACAATTTCAAGCATTGTTTCTGTGTTTCACAAATGGTAAGTCTGTTTGCACCTGGGAATGTGAGTGATGCAAATGCCAGGTGCATGGATAGATTTGGTTGTTTTGTGCATATTCATAAACCAAAATGACAGACTTCACGAATAATTAAGATATGCATATGCAGAGGAGATTTCCAATTCAAGTCATGTTGCTTAATGTATTGTACAGCTCTGTAGGAAACTTTGTGAGAACCAATATTTCATTGATATTTAGCTTTATGCGTATTTATTTCTTTGCATATTTTCAGCTCAATGCATGAACAAAAACCATGCATGACACAATCAAAATATCTTGTGATCTGGGATCAAAATCTATTTTAAAATGCAAAAATATTTTAAATAGGAAACAATTAAATATCTGGTTTAAATGCCTCTTATGCAACCTTAGAGAAAATATATAACAAATTTTACTAGTTTTTTTTTTTTTTTTTTTTTTGGAGGAGGAGGGGGATTTGGATAACATTTGGCCACATTTCCCAAAAGTTAAAAGTAAATTTCCCAAAATTCAAGAAAAATTGTCCAGAAATAGATGAAATCTCCTAAAAAGGAAGAAAATTTTCTGCAAATCAAAGTAAATTGCCCCCATTTTAAGAAAATTCCCCGAAAACTAATAAACTAATGGATTTTTTCCCAAGAAAGAGAGATTTCCTGATTAGCAGCAACTTAAACACTGATAGAAACTTAGTTTACTACAGTGCAATTTTGCTGCTTTTTTTTTAAGGGGGGGGGTTGTGTGCGTAATAATTAGCTTATTTGTACAACAATAAAAATACTTGTTAGGTTAAACTTTTGGTTAAAAGTTTTTGGTTAAAGTTATGAATGGTGTACATTCATGTAATGTGGCATTGGGCACTGTTTGAGTGAGCATGATTGTTTGTTCATACTAATTAGCCTACTTGCATAACAATGAAAATATTTGTATCTATGATATCTCTTACATTAAAAGTGGGAGTGGGAATTTTGTTTACATTATTGATCATATGTGTGAACACCATTGTCTACACTCATTGGTGAGGTGTAGTATGCATATTAAGTAGATTATTTGCATAACAATAGACTTGTGTACAAAATATTTAACCTTAGATAATAACTTGCTATTTGGTTCAGTGGAGGGCATTGTTACTGTTGAGTTGAGCATTATTGGGGAATTGTGTGTGCATGATAATTAGCCTATTTGCATAGCAATGAAAATATTTGTACATGTGGTATCTCTTGAATTAAAGTGGGTATGATGATTTTGCTTAAACAAATGATCATACAGTATATGCGAAGAGCATTGTTCACACTTAATAGTGAAGTATAGTGTGCATTTGCTGCAATATGTTTGACCTGAGATCAAAAATATATGGCTTATGGCTTACTAACTTCATATTTCTAGTTTTGTTATGATAATGACATTCATAATGACATGAATAGCAATCAAAATGTTTGTCTTGCCATAAATAAAGAAGCAAATAAGAGTTTTCTTGCTTCTAAAGAATGGTAAATTAGGGGTTTGGGAAATATAAACAATAAGCAGAATGTGGGGTAGAAGATGACATGATGATTAAGTAGCTGAAGGAATTAGGATGAGGTCATGTGGGACAGGATGGAATTGTATATAGGTCAGGGTGTGGTGGGATGTTGGCCAGGATTTGTTGGCATGTTAGACAGGGTGGATTGGCATGTAGAACAAGGTGGTTGGCATGTGGAACAGGGTGGGTTGGCATGTGGAACAGGGTGGGTTGGCATGTAGAGCAGGATGGGTTGAGGTGTGGGATAGAGCGGAATGGCATGTGGTGGGATGTCATTTGGATTTCAGTTGTGATGGCATGTGGGTCATGCAAGTGGTGGAATGACATACAGTATCTGGTTTTCAGGTGTGATTGCATGGAGTATATAGACGTGGGATGACATTTGGGACAGGTTGGGATGGAATGTAGGACAGTTTGGAATATGTATTATTAGTAGTGAGAGGATTTGTATCGTTTCCAATGTCTAGTTTGTCATACCTTAAGCAATATTCTTCGCATAATTTTGCTTTAATGTTATTTTTCATGCTGCTTGAATTTGCTTGACACACATATTTTTTTAAAGTGGAAGTTGTATTTCAATCCAGGATGTAGTTCTGGGAATGTGTAGGGGCTGGAGGAGGGTACAGATTGGAAAGGGGGTTGAATGGCATTCTTTTATTGACAAGTCAGAGCCTCTCTCTTTGTTATTTAATTGATAGTACTAAAAGGGGTGTTGTAGTTATAAAGACTGCTAGGTTTTACATGTTTCCTGAGTTACTGGGTAAGGTAACCTTGAGCTTTTTTTATTGTTTTGAAATATTTATGGAAAACTCAAAAGATATTTTGAAGCTTGTAGTGCAAATAAAAATGTAAGTGCATCTTTAAAACTCAAGTAATTTGAAATCACTGCCCCTGCTACCCTATTTCTATATATACTTCCCTTTATAAGCCCATAGCTTTGAATAGTCGAGCACACTGTCTTCTGACAGTTTTAGTTGAATTATTCTTTTAGGAAGCTTATGCCACAACATTTTTTCCACATATTGATTAAACGCCACCAAAATTTCCCAATTTTTTAGCTGTTTTGCCACCTACTGATTTAAGAGTGTAGCATTTGTGTCATCATGATAGGCAGCTAGGCCCCAGTGTATATATTGCATTTATCATATTGGAATGGATCTCTCAAAGCAGACTTCGGATGAAGTCTACCCGTGTTCTTGATATGAAAGCAAATTTGTTTATTTTAAGATCATTGTTGTAACAAAGTGAGTTACTTTTGATATAGTTTCTGAAGTTGATCACAGATTAGGAGAATTGATGTTCAAAGTCATTTGATTGTAAGTATGTTGTTACGTTGAAGGAACGTTTTGTGCATATGGAGTTAGGATAGGGGATACATGGATGGAATTCAGGTGGTGCAAAGCTTTTTTGATACAGTGTACAAATTGACTGCATTTTCACATGGCTTGATCTGCTTGGATTTGTGATGTGTATCTTGGTTGACCTCTTGCCTTGACTGAGAATACAGGTGTGTTCTCATGTTTAAACTTGTGTTCATTATTAAAGTCCTTTACAACATAAGTACATGGTTTTAAATAACTTCATACCTGTGATCCAATGCTTCTGTATTCAAGTTTTTAAAGGTCAAATGCTTACTTGAAGAAAACTTTTGTATATCTTAATTTTTAATTCTGCAAACTCCTTGTCTCTGCTACTATTTAGCCCTTGAATATGACTTGCATATATGACTACAATTTCTCTTGGAGCTATTTATTTTGCCTGCGTACAATCTATTGCACCCATAGAAATATTGATTGTAGACACCCAGGCAAACAGCAGTCCCATTCATTTACAGACTAAAAACACCCTACAACCACTACAACCACCTTACAAACACCCTTCAAACTCCCTACAAACACCTTACAACCACCTTACAAACACCCTTCAAACCCCCTACAAACACCCTACAACCACCCTACAACCACCCTACAACCACCCTACAACCACCCTACAAACACCCTACAAACACCCTACAAACACCCTACAACCACCCTACAACCACCTTACAAACACCCTTTAAACCCCCTACAACCACCCTACAACCACCCTACAACCACCCTACAAACACCCTACAAACAACCTACAACCACCCTACAACCACCCTACAACCACCCTACAAACACCCTACAAACACCCTAAAAACACCCTACAACCACCCTACAAACACCCTACAAACACCCTACAAACACCCTACAACCACCTAACAACCACCCTACAACCACCCTACAAGCACCCTACAAACACCCTACAACCACCCTACAACCATCCTACAACCACCCTACAACCACCCTACAACCACCCTACAACCACCCTACAGACACCCTACAGACCCCCTACAAACACCCTACAACCACCTTACAAACACTCTACAAACACCCTACAACCACCTTACAAACACCCTACAACCACCTTACAAATACTCTACAAACACCCTACAAACACCCTATAACCACCCTACAACCACCCTACAACCACCCAACAACCACCCTACAACCACCCAACAACCCTACAACCACCCCTACAACCCCTACAACCACCCTACAACCCTTACAACCACCCTACAAACACCCCACAACACCCTACAACCACCCTACAACCACCCTACAAACACCCTACAAACCCCCTACAAACACTCTACAACCACCCTACAAACACCCTACAACCACCCTACAACCACCTTACAAACACTCTACAAACACCCTACAAACACCCTACAACCACCTTACAAACACCCTACAACCACCTTACAAACACTCTACAAACACCCTACAACCACCCTACAACCACCTTACAAACACCCTACAACCACCTTACAAACACTCTACAAACACACTACAAACACCCTACAAACACCCTACAATCACCCTTCAAACCCCCTACAACCACCCTACAACACCCTACAAACACCCTACAACCCCCACTACAAACACCCTACAACCACCCTACAAACACCCTACAAACACCCTAAAAACTCCCTACAAACACCCTACAACCCCACTACAAACACCCTACAACCACCCTACAAACCCACAACCACCTACAACCACCCTACAAACACCCTACAAACCCCCTACAAACACTCTACAACCACCCTACAAACACCCTACAACCACCCTACAACCACCTTACAAACACTCTACAAACACCCTACAAACACCCTACAACCACCTTACAAACACCCTACAACCACCTTACAAACACTCTACAAACACCCTACAACCACCCTACAACCAACAAACACCCTACAACCACCTTTTACAAACACCCTACAACCATCCTACAACCACCCTCCTACAACCACCCTACAACCACCCTACAACCACCCTACAAACACCCTACAGAACCCTACAGACCCCTTACAACCACCCTACAAACACCCTACAACCACCTTACAAACACTCTACAAACACCCTACAAACCTTACAAACACCCTACAACCACCTACAAATACTCTACAAACACCCTACAAACACCCTATAACCACCTACAACCACCCTACAACCACCCAACAACCACCACCCTACAACCACCCTACAACCACCCTACAAACCCTACAACCACCTACAACCACCCTACAAACCACCCTACAACTACCACCCTACAAACACCCTACAACCACCCTACAACCACCCTACAAACACCCTACAAACCCCCTACAAACACCTACAACCACCCTACAAAACACCCTACAACCACCCTACAACCACAAACAAACACCTACAAACACCCTACAAAACACCCTAACAACCACCTTACAAACACCCTACAACCACCTTACAAACACTCTACAAACACCCTACAAACACCCTACAACCACCTTACAAACACCCTACAAACCACCTTACAAACACCCTACAAACACCTACAAACACCCTACAAACAACAATCACCCCTACAACAAACCCCTACAAACACCCTACAACAAACACCCTACAACCCCCACTACAAACACCCTACAAACACCCTACAAACACCCTACAAACACCCTAAAAACACCCTACAGACACCTACAACCACCCTATGACCAAACATTTCGACTTTTTCTCACACCTAATGTATGTCTATATGGCTGATCCTATTCATATGTACACAATGCAGTATTCACTCTTTGTTTCAGATGTATGGCATTACATGGTTAGCAGACTTGTGTTCAGTGGTGGGAGATCTGGAAGTCCTCATCATGTTAACATCAGCAATCTGCCATGATCTTGATCACCCGGGTTACAATAATGCATATCAGGTAGGTTTGAATTGACCAATGAGGTATAATCATGCCTATCAAATAGGTTTGAATTGACCAATGAGATATTATCATGCATATCAAGTAGGTTTGAATTGACAATAAGGTATAATCATGCCTATCAAGCAGGTTTGTGTAATTATGCCTATTAGGTAGGTCAGATTGACCAATGAGCTGTAATCATGCCTATCAAGTAGATTTGAGTTGACCAATGCGGTGTAATCATGCCTATTATGTGAGTTAGATTGACCAATGAGGTGCAATTATGCCTATCTGGTAGGTTAGATTGACCATTGAGGTGCAATCATGCCTATCAGGTAGGTTAGATTGACCAATGAGGTGCAATCATGCCTATCATGTAGGTTAGATTAACCAATGAGGTGCAATCATGCCTATTAGGTAGGTTAGATTGACCAATGAGGTGCAATCGCGCCTATCAGGTAGGTTAGATTGACCAATGAGGTGCAATCATGCCTATCAAAAGGTTAGATTGACCAATGAGGTGCAATCGTGCCTATCAGGTAGGTTAGATTGACCATTGAGGTGCAATCATGCTTATCAGGTAGGTTAGATTGACCAATGAGGTGATTGCACTGCTGATACTCAACTGACATAAAAGCAGAGATTCCTGAATGCAAAAATAATTAAATGCATAACAATGAATGCATTTATAACTATAATCATTTGGATGCTCTGTGCTTTGCTTCATAAAACCAGGTCAAGTGAAGATGGTTTGAGCACTTTCAGATTAGATTGAAGGTTTTATCTCATTTTTCTTCAACCTGTTTTTCAGTTGTTGTTTTTTATGATGATGATATAGGCTGTATTGTAAATGATCTGTCTTGTCTTTTATTTTTTAAGAACTTTTTGACCCTGAAATTCATGTTTGCCGCCTGAAACTTGCATCTGCCCTCAATCATCCCCAAACTCTAAAAAGTTGTTTCTTTTCTTCTGTACGTATTCATGGCCACTCGGATTTATAAATATATAATGAGTAAAAGTTGTTCCTTTTCTTCTGTACATATTCACACCCACTCGGATTTATGAATATATAAGGAGTAAAAGTTGTTCCTTTTCTTCTGTACGTATTCACGCCCACTCGGATTTATGAATATATGATGAGTAAAAGTCATTCCTTTTCTTCTGAACGTATTCACGCCCACTCGGATTTATGAATATATTATGAGTTTAAACGTGTCATTTGCCAACGATGATTTAATGGTCAAGGAATGCATAAATGATGGTAATTTTTGCAAAACTTTTAATGGTTAAATAGTTATGTTCAGTGGTGTTATAATTATCATTCATCAAAAACAGGATGAAATTTACAGACAACAAGAACATTACAAAAATAAAACATTTACACTATGAATTTCTGCCATGCGATGTGGGTAATCATTCTCGCAACAGACTAATTTTTGACTGTGAAGTAGAATTTCCTTTTACATATCTTCGAATGATTAATCGTAAAATCTGCCAAACCAGTCAGAAGCACGGCAAATACAGACCTATTTATTCTTAGGCCCGTGTAATTACGGCAAATGCACTACTGCTATTGGTGTATACATCTCAACCACCCAACAAGAACACCCAGATTGATATGCAAATAATGGACTACACATACCCATGTGGACTCAATGATTTGCAGTATTGCAAGCTTAGCTAGCCTAACATATGCTAGCTAATATATGCACCTATCCAACACTTAGTGAAAAGGTTAGGCTATATGACAATGATGAACACAGGGTTTTAAGTGAAATTTATGATTCATGATCTAGATGAATTAATTATGTAAATTAATTGAAGAATATGAGAGTGACATCCCCCAGAATAGATTACAGAATTAGGTGTAGAATCAAAAATCAGGATTTGCACAGGTGCTTGAAAACCTTGAAAGTACTTGAATTTAATGTGACTAAATTCAAGGCCTTAAAAGTACTTTAATTAAAAACAATTCAAAGCACGTCGTTGAAAAGTGCTTAAAAATCAGTGTTCCTATCATGTACTTTGCCAGACAGTATTATATTTTCGTTCAGTAATTAAATTTTAAAAGAAAAATGACAAAAAGTTTGACGAAAATTGTGTAAAATTTCCATTTTTTCTATCTCTGCGATCAAAACTTACGATCGATTAAAATATATTCCATTTGCTACTATCGGAACATATTTGGCACAGATAATTGAACCAGCTTACGGCGCAAAACACGCTCAATGTGCTTCCAACAAAGATGCTTGCATTTTTCATGCTGACATGCATAGTAGACAGTCATTGTTACCGTACGCATTTTTGTACGCACATTTTGTTTGTTGTAAGCTTTCTTCATATTTGACTTATTTGTGCACACTGCCCAACTGTTGTTTTATCGCAAGTCCGATCAGTATCGCGTCTGAATTATGCATATATTTGTTGTTCAGGTTTTCATATTTGATTGGGAGTGGACATTTTTTTGAGGATCATTGATATTCATGTTTAGATTGTATTGAAAATGTGGAATAATTTTGTAGCTGTTTCGCCGAACTTGTAAGCATGATGACTGTACTTATTTACACGTTAGGCTAATGCTTTTGCCAACGTTATTGTTATGTAATGACTTAACATTAGGCCTCTAACTTGAAATTTTGTCATGAGGTGCTGAAAGTACTTAAAAAGTGCTTGAATTTTTAGACAGAAAAAGTGTGCGAACCCTGAAAAATGATAAATCAAAAATTCGGAATCATGCATGGCCTTAAAAAAAAAACTTAACGTCTACTGCTAAACGTTGCAGTTTGAATTACAAATTGAAAATGAAATATGTCTTAGGTCGACGTTAATAGGCTCTAACTTTACCATTAATCTTTCCCAACAAAACTTTTCAGCTAGAAATTACCATTTAAAGTATGATATACATCCACTCCTGTAAAGTAACACTATAGGCCCACAATGAAAAGCAACAATTATGGGGGGAAATGCACACTTGCGGATCTGCTTTTAAACCCCCAAATGTTTTCACAACAAACTTGTTTTTGATATCAAAATATCTTATAATCTTTCCGAATAAACCTCACTTAAATTTCAAAATTGGCCAAACTAGTCAGGAGCACGGCAAGTTTTAACCTATTTTTCAAATTTCTAAACATCGGTTTTTTTTCTTTAGGGGCAAAATTACACAATAAATAGAGAAAAATATATATCTAAAGTTGATATTTTTCCAAGATTAACACAATAACAAACCCAGGGCACCTTTAAAAACATTAATGATCATAACGATTTCATTTATGGCCCAGCTGAAGTTGGAGGTACCTATTTCAACTCGTCAAAAATGATAGGGTGGGCGGGGCTTGTCTCAAAGAAAATGACCTCAAATGCCTCATTAAGTTGAGTTTGCAGATTGTCTGCTCCGGAAAAGGTTTCAACTTTGTCAGCCATCTCTCCCATGTTTCCAAACCTTTCTCTCCTTTTCAACAAGCTTCTCATCCCTCACAAAATTCCCATCAAAACCTGCCTCCATCCCAAATAGACTTTCCCTGCCTTCTGAATGAACCTGCCCCTCTCCTTCCTAATACACTTTTCCTGCCTTCTGAATGAACCCCTCCTCTACCCCTCATACTTTTCCTGCCTATCTATCCTGTCTCTCCCCCACTTCCTAATCTGCCTTTAATATCTCCATTAAAACCTGTACTGCCAACAAACCCATCCAGCCTGGATGTGTTTAGTTTATTTCATAACTGACTTCACCATGATTGTGTGCCACACTACAGTCGGAGTAAATTTTCATTGGTCTTCAAATGCTTTCTTGATCTCATCAGGAGCCACGGAATAAATCTCATCATACAAGGGAACACACTGCGCTCTTTGCTCATTTGTGCTTGAATTCATCAGCGCACTGATATGAGTAAGGCAACATTTCCTTAACACACTGCGTGTAATGCTCTTTTCTTGTTTATGCTTGAAATCATCAGTGCACTGATATGAGTAAGGCATCAACATTTCTCTTTGCTCACATTCACAGCGCACTGATATGAGGAAGACAGCATTTCCTTAATGCACTGCACGTTATGCTCTTTGCTCGTTTGTGCTTGAATTCATCAGTGCACTGATATGAGTAAGGCAACATTTCTTTAACACACTGCATGTTATGCTCTTTGCTCATTTTGCTTGAATTCATCAGCACACTGATATTAGTAAGGCATCATTTCCTTAACACACTGCGTGTTATGCTCTTTGCTCTTTGTTGCTTGAATTCATCAGAGCACTGATATGAGTAGGGCAACATTTCCTTAACACAGAGCGTGTTATGCTCTTTGCTCGTTTGTGCTTGAATTTATTAGTGTGCTGATATAAGTAAGGCAACATTTCCTTAACACACTGCGTGTTATGCTCTTTGCTCGTTTGTGTTTGAATTCATCAGCAAATTGATATGACTAGGGCAGTTTTTTCTGAACACACAGTGTGTGTTATGCTCTTTGCTCATTTGTGCTTGAATTCATCAGCGCACTGATATGATGAGTAAGGCAGCATTTCCTTAACACACTGCGTGTTATGCTCTTTGCTTTTTGATGCTTGAATTCATCAGTGCACTGATATTAGTAAGGCATCATTTCTTTAACACAATGCTCGTTATGCTCTTTGCTTTTTAATGCTTGAATTCATCAGTACACTGATATGAGCAGCACTTCCTTCGCACACTGCGTGTTATGCTCTTTGCTTGTAGATGCTTGAACTCATCAGCGCACTAATATGAGTAAGGCAGCATTTCCTTAACATAACACAAGAACAAATTATGTTTTTTAATGGCAAGGACCATTACTGTTATATGGGGCAGTTACATGGACCAATTTACAACCTCAACTCTTTGTAACTTCACTCACATTATTATTAACCATAAATATTTTTTGATTTAGCATTTAAAATGGTTTAAACTCAGTCTGGTGACATGAGAATTGTCTTGTCTAATTAATGTTTAGTTTTTAACGATTGCATTATTGCCTGCCAGATCTGTTATAGTTTTATGGTGTGACAGATCTGTATGAGTTACGATTGCATTAATTAGGAGTTACGATTGCATTAATGTGGTGCGGCAGATGTGTACGAGTTACAATTGCATTATTGTGGTGCGGCAGATCTGTATGAGTTACGATTGCATTAATGTGGTGTGACAGATCTGTAGGAGTTAGGATTGCATTAATGTGGTGCAGCAGATTTGTACAAGTTATGATTGCATCAACAGGATAAGGAATCTAATCCTTTAAGTAGGATAAAACTAGTGTGAGTCAGCCTTTTGAAAATTGGTCTTCGACCTGAACTCCCTTCCGTTGCTCGGTTGCAATCTGATTGCATATTTATAGCATGGAAGGTTATATCTGAAGTGAATTTACCCGCTAAGCATAGTGGGGATATTTACGTGTTATACGTACCTTCCATGTGCCCCGGCCCAGCCTCCCCTCTTGTTCAGGCTTTGGTGGAATATGTTAAGTGAAGGATGTTAGAGGTATTATGGGGGTTAGGGCTGGGTTGGTAACTATGTTTTTAGGTCAGTTAGAAGTGCATTAGAATCAGTCATTGGACCAGATTGCATATTTATAGCATGGAAGGTAAGTACAGTATAACGTTTGTAAATATCCTGCTATGCTTAGCGGGGTAAATATGCTTAGCGGGGTAAATATGCTTAGCGGGGTAAATATGCTTAGCGGGGTAAATATGCTTAGCGGGGTAAATATGCTTTGTGAGCCGGCATGTGTGCAAGCTAAATGGTGCCACACACACTATGCCAACATGACTGCAAAGATTCCTGATGCCTACAGCAAAATAAGGACAGCAAATAAATTATTGCACTAAAAATTGTCAAATTATCAAATTCTTTCCCACCAAGTTTATGTGATACGTCTAGAATACACATTTTACTTGAAACAAACATAAAAATTACAAGCATTTTTTTTCCTTTTTCAATTATGATTATACAAGTTGAATTATAAACATATTTGATAGCAAAAATAGATAAGTAAGCACAATTAGATAAAGGCCCTTGCAATTACATTCTTAATTGAGAAACGTCAAATAAATAGTGTATGGCAATATAGACCAGTTCAAGGCTCTAATTCTCTGCCCTGATGGATTAATTCCTTAATGTAGAGGATGTGTAAGACGATCACCCCACTGGAGATTGGGGAATTGGCCACAATTAGTGTAATGGGTTGCTGCATGTAAAGCAGATGATGAGATTTATATACATCTTTGAACTTGTTGTTATATTTTAGAGAAACAGTCTTAGGAAGCAAAAAAACAAAACAAATATCATCATCATAACTTTTGAGCCATTATACTGCATCAAAGAAACACAAATAGTTAAAATGACAAACGTTGCTGAATTCAGGGTTTCCAGTATTATTATTTGAAGTCCAGATGGACAATTTCCCATGCATAATAGATTGTTACATATCTCTGAACCTTCAGCCAAAAATAATCGCCATATACAGAAGGAAAATGATCGAGTTGACTGTGTGTCATGTGGTGTGCAGCAATTTAAGACAACTTTACACATTGCTTTTAATTAAACTCAATATTATTGATTTATGATGTATGAAGCAAAATAAGTGAGAATTTTAATTATATATCTGTGAATGTTTTGGTATCTGCTGGTGGTAACTGCACAGTTTGATTGATTCCTAAATGGGAGTTTAGCATATGGTGTCTAAAAACTTCATCAGGAATGAAACTCAGATTCACAGATTTTAGCTTGATTTCATTTTAAATGGTATGGGGATCCAGGTAATCAGTTGCATTGTTTTTAATTGCCATGATTTCTCTGCAGTATCAGTGTCTTTGGTCGTGTTTAAAGGAGTAATTCTGTGAAATTATTTTCATATATATAATAGAAAACTATTAAAGAAACTAATTGTTTAAATAATCCATGCTGATATCTTGTTCTGTTGAGGAGTTATTGCACATAAAGGTTTTCACCAGTGTGTTGAAAAATGACTTCTTATTGCGCATAAACATTTCACTAGTGTTGATAAATGACCTGTTATTGCACATAAAAGATTCCACCAGTGTGTTGATAAATGACCTCTTATTGCACATAAAGGTTTTCACCAGTGTGTTGAATAATAGCCTCTTATTGCACATGAAAGATTTCACCAGTGTGTTAAGTGATTTCTTATTGCACATAAAAGATTTCACCAGTGTTGATAAATGACCTCTTATTGCACATAAAAGATTTTACCAGTGTGTTGATAAATGACCTCTTATTGCACATAAAGGTTTTCACCAGTGTGTTAAAAAATGGCCTTTTATTGCACATAAAAGATTTCACCAGTGTGTTAAGTGACCTCTTATTGCACATGAAAGATTTCACCAGTGTGTTGATAAATGACCTCTTATTGCACATAAAATATTTCACCAGTGTGTTAAGTGACCTCTTATTGCACATGAAAGATTTCACCAGGTGTTGAAAAATGGCCTCTTATTGCACATGAAAGATTTCACCAGTGTGTTTGACCTCTTAAAAATGGCCTCTTGAAAAATGCTTATTGCAGATAAAAGATTTCACCAGTGTATTGAAAAATGACCTCTTATTGCACAAAAAGCTTTTCACCAGTGTGTTGAAAAATGACCTCTTATTGCACATAAAGATTTTCACCAGTGTCTTGAAAAATGACCTCTTATTGCACATAAAGATTTTCACCAGTGTGTTGAAAAATGACTTCTTATTGCACATAAAAGATTTCACCAGTGTGTTGAAAAATGACCTCTTATTGCAGATAAAAGATTTCACCAGTGTTGATTAATGACCTCTTATTGCACATAAAGGTTTTCACCAGTTTGTTGAAAAATGACCTTTATTGCACATGAAAGATTTTACCAGTGTGTTAAGTGACCTCTTATTGCACATGAAAGATTTCACCAGTGTGTTGAAAAATGGCCTCTTATTGCACATGAAAGAAGTGTGTTAAGTGACCTCTTATTGCACATAAAAGATTTCACCAGTGTGTTGAAAAATGACCTCTTATTGCAGATAAAAGATTTCACCAGTGTGTTGATAAATGACCTCTTATTGCACATAAAGGTTTTCACCAGTGTGTTGAAAAATGACCTCTTATTGCACATAAAGATTTCACCAGTGTGTTGAAAAATGACTTCTTATTGCACACAAAGGTTTTCACCAGTGTGTTGAAAAATGACCTCTTATTGCATATAAAGCTTTTCACCAGTGTGTTGAAAAATGACCTCTTATTGCAGATAAAAGATTTCATCAGTATGTTGATAAATGACCTCTTATTGCACATAAAGGTTTTCACCAGTGTGTTGAAAAATGGCCTTTTATTGCACATGAAAGATTTTACCAGTGTGTTAAGTGACCTCTTATTGCACATGAAAGATTTCACCAGTGTGTTGAAAAATGGCCTCTTATTGCACATGAAAGATTTCACCAGTGTGTTAAGTGACCTCTTATTGCACATAAAAGATTTCACCAGTGTTGAAAAATGACCTCTTATTGCAGATAAAAGATTTCACCAGTGTGTTGATAAATGACCTCTTATTGCACATAAAGATTTTCACCAGTGTGTTGAAAAATGACCTCTTATTGCACATAAAGATTTCACCAGTGTGTTGAAAAATGACTTCTTATTGCACACAAAGGTTTTCACCAGTGTGTTGAAAAATGACCTCTTATTGCAGATAAAAGATTTCATCAGTATGTTGATAAATGACCTCTTATTGCACATAAAGGTTTTCACCAGTGTGTTGAAAAATGGCCTTTTATTGCACATGAAAGATTTTACCAGTGTGTTAAGTGACCTCTTATTGCACATGAAAGATTTCACCAGTGTGTTGAAAAATGGCCTCTTATTGCACATGAAAGATTTCACCAGTGTGTTAAGTGACCTCTTATTGCACATAAAAGATTTCACCAGTGTGTTGAAAAATGACCTCTTATTGCAGATAAAAGATTTCACCAGTGTGTTGATAAATGACCTCTTATTGCACATAAAGATTTTCACCAGTGTGTTGAAAAATGACCTCTTATTGCACATAAAGATTTCACCAGTGTGTTGAAAAATGACTTCTTATTGCACACAAAGGTTTTCACCAGTGTGTTGAAAAATGACCTCTTATTGCATATAAAGCTTTTCACCAGTGTGTTGAAAAATGACCTTTATTGCAGATAAAAGATTTCATCAGTATGTTGATAAATGACCTCTTATTGCACATAAAGGTTTTCACCAGTGTGTTGAAAAATGGCCTTTTATTGCACATGAAAGATTTTACCAGTGTGTTAAGTGACCTCTTATTGCACATGAAAGATTTCACCAGTGTGTTGATAAATGACCTCTTATTGCACATAAAATATTTCACCAGTGTGTTAAGTGACCTCTTATTGCACATGAAAGATTTCACCAGTGTGTTGAAAAATGGCCTCTTATTGCACATGAAAGATTTCACCAGTGTGTTAAGTGACCTCTTATTGCACATAAAAGATTTCACCAGTGTGTTGAAAAATGACCTCTTATTGCAGATAAAAGATTTCACCAGTGTGTTGATAAATGACCTCTTATTGCACATAAAGATTTTCACCAGTGTGTTGAAAAATGACCTCTTATTGCACATAAAGATTTCACCAGTGTGTTGAAAAATGACTTCTTATTGCACACAAAGGTTTTCACCAGTGTGTTGAAAAATGACCTCTTATTGCATATAAAGCTTTTCACCAGTGTGTTGAAAAATGACCTCTTATTGCAGATAAAAGATTTCATCAGTATGTTGATAAATGACCTCTTATTGCACATAAAGGTTTTCACCAGTGTGTTGAAAAATGGCCTTTATTGCACATGAAAGATTTTACCAGTGTGTTAAGTGACCTCTTATTGCACATGAAAGATTTCACCAGTGTGTTGAAAAATGGCCTCTTATTGCACATGAAAGATTTCACCAGTGTGTTAAGTGACCTCTTATTGCACATAAAAGATTACCAGTGTGTTGAAAAATGACCTCTTATTGCAGATAAAAGATTTCACCAGTGTGTTGATAAATGACCTCTTATTGCACATTAAGATTTTCACCAGTGTGTTGAAAAATGACCTCTTATTGCACATAAAAGATTTCACCAGTGTGTTGAAAAATGACTTCTTATTGCACACAAAGGTTTTCACCAGTGTGTTGAAAAATGACCTCTTATTGCATATATAAAGCTTTTCACCAGTGTGTTGAAAAATGACCTCTTATTGCAGATAAAAGATTTCATCAGTATGTTGATAAATGACCTCTTATTGCACATAAAGGTTTTCACCAGTGTGTTGAAAAATGGCCTTTTATTGCACATGAAAGATTTTACCAGTGTGTTAAGTGACCTCTTATTGCACATGAAAGATTTCACCAGTGTGTTGATAAATGACCTCTTATTGCACATAAAATATTTCACCAGTGTGTTAAATGACCTCTTATTGCACATAAAAGATTTCACCAGTGTGTTGAAAATGACCTTATGGTGTACAATATGATGTCATCATTGCAGATTCAAGATAATTCTTTGATGTATTTCTTTAAAATTTACTTGTCTCTGACTAAATGTTTGGAACCATTTTTGATTTAATTATTGAGATTTTAAAGAAGATGTTATGCCCATCTGCAGTACCTTACACTTTAAGTCAAAGAAAAATGAATATTTTATGGACTTTTGAACACACTTGGATTTAAATTTGTATCATTTGTGATGTCTGGTTTTCAATGTGTGATGTATGAATGGGAAGACATATAAAAAGATTCTGCAATTTCAGTCTTTAAAAAGGATGAAGTCAAGTTAGACATGAATATAGATCAAGAACCATCTGTCAGAATCTGCAGCTCCTCTTCACTCAAGATTTTAGAAGAGGACTGCATGGGAAACAGTAGATTTCATGATGTGAGATCTGCCTTTGCACAAATTAACATTCAGTAGGTTTCATGTAGTGAGATCTGCCTTTGCACAAATTAACATATAGTAGGTTTCATATAGCGAGATCTGCCTTTGCACAAATTAACATACAGTAGGTTTCATATAGCGAGACCTGCCTATGCACAAATTAACATACAGTAGGTTCCGTATAGTGAGATCTGCCTATGTACAAATTAACATACATTAGGTTTCATGTAGCGAGATCTGCCTATGCACAAATTAACATACAGTAGGTTTCATATGTAGTAAAATCTGCCTTTGCACAAATTAACATACAGTAGGTTTCATGTAGGAAGATCTGCCTATACACAAATTAACATACAGTAGGTTTCATGTAGCGAAATCTGCCTTCGCACAAAATAAGATAATGAACAGTAGATTTCATGTAGCGAGATCTGCCTATGCACAAATTAACATACAGTAGATTTCATGTAGTGAGATCTGCCTATGCACAAATTAACACACAGTAGGTTTCATGTAGTGAGATCTGCCTTTGCACAAATTAACATACAGTAGGTTTCATGTAGGGAGATCTGCCTATGCACAAATTAACATACAGTAGGTTTCATGTAGCGAGATTTGCCTATGTACAAATTAACATATAGTAGGTTTCATGTAGCAAGATCTGCATATGCACAAATTAACATAATGTACAGTAGGTTTCATGTAGCGAGATCTGCCTATGCACAAATTAACATACAGTAGATTTCATGTAGTGAGATCTGCCTTTGCACAAATTAACACACAGTAGGTTTCATGTAGTGAGATCTGCCTTTGCACAAATTAACATACAGTAGGTTTCATGTAGTGAGATCTGCCTTTGCACAAATTAACATACAGTAGGTTTCATGTAGTGAGATTTGCCTATGTACAAATTAACATATAGTAGGTTTCATGTAGCAAGATCTGCATATGCACAAATTAACAAATAGTAGGTTACATGTAGTGAGATCTGCCTTTGCACAAATTAACATATAGTAGGTTTCATGTAGGGAGATCTGCCTTTGCACAAATTAACATATAGTAGGTTTCATGTAGTGAGATCTGTCTTTGCACAAATTAAGATATGGTAGGTTACATGTAGTGAAATCTGCCTATGCACAAATTAACATATAGTAGGTTACATGTAGTAAAATCTGCCTTTGCACAAATTAACATATAGTAGGTTTCATGTAGGGAGATCTGCCTATGCACAAATTAACACATAGTAGGTTTCATGTAGTGAGATCTGCCTATGCACAAATTAACAAATAATAGGTTACATGTAGTGAAATCTGCCTTTGCACAAATTAACATACAGTAGGTTTCATGTAGTGAGATTTGCCTATGCACAAAATAAGATACAGTAGGTTTCATATAGTGAGATCTGCCTATGCACAAATTAACATACAGTAGGTTTAATGTAGGAAGATCTGCCTATGCACAAATTAACACATAGTTGGTTTCATGTAGTGAGATCTGCCTTTGCACAAATTAACATACAGTAGGTTTCATGTAGGGAGATCTGCCTATGCACAAATTAACATACAGTAGGTTTCATATAGTGAGATCTGCCTATGCACAAATTAACATACAGTAGGTTTAATGTAGGAAGATCTGCCTATGCACAAATTAACACATAGTTGGTTTCATGGAGTAAGATCTGCCTTTGCACAAATTAACATACAGTAGTTTTCATGCAGTAAGGTCTGCCTATGCAGAAATTAACATACATGTATATATACCCAGACTTGAAAAGCTGTTAATTGGTCAATTTGTTGTTGATTTTTACAGGATATTTGCTTTGTTTTTTGGTAGACCTAAATCAACATAGTAGCTACTCTGTTGCCTCAACATGCCTGCAAACCTTTCACCAGCATTGGTGTTTTATAACAAACTTGTTTCAACATTTTAGAGCAAATGTTTGTAAGGAATGTGAGCAATGTGGGATAATGATTTGAATTATTCTAATGTTTCTCATATACCTACAAACTGAACTGGAAACAATTATGGGATGTTTCTGGATATCTGATACAAGTTAAAAGAATTTTGTGAAAATTTCATGCATATTATGTCGTTACTAATTCATATAGCTAGATTTGATTCAACGACTGAGTATACGAAACCAGTGTCTGATATTGGATATAAAATGTATGTCTTCTAGAACTCTTTAATTAGTCCTCCCGGATCATTTTCATCCCTGTCCTAGATGGGATTGATTTCCTTTCCCTGTGTGACGTCATCAGGTTGTATTATCAGGTTGTATTACAGAGGAGCCCTTTAGGCCTGATCCAATTATGGTTCTGATGATCTCATTTCTTTGGCCCTGGTATATTTGTTGCAGTCCTTGAAACAAGGAAAGATGCCTTGGAAACTCCTTTATGCTTCTAATTTACCTCTCAACTATTTTTATTTGTGGTATAAATTTTGCCTGGAAAAGTTTGTTTCGTTGAAAAATTATGTGTTTTAATAATAATCATACATAAATTCATATAGCGCTAATTTTGTAAAAACATTCAAAAGCGCTTTACATACAAGGAAATTAGATACAAAAACAAAAATAAGAATACAGAATTGTGGTATAAGTTTTGCCTGGAAGAGTTTGTTTTGTAAAAAATTATGTGTTTTAATAATACATAATTTTATATAGCGCTAATTTTGTAAAAACATTCAAAAGCGCTTTACATACAAGGAAATTAGATACAAAAACAAAAATAAAAATACAGAAATGACAACATTAGTAGAAATACAATGGATCAAGCTGCACATTAGATTAATGTCTTTTTAAACAAAAAAAGTTTTAAGCTTAGTTTTAAAGGAGGTCAGGGATACATTATCAATACATTTGAGTTCAGTTGGGAGTGAATTCCACAACCAAGGACCTTTATAAGCAAAGGCCCTTTCACTAAGAGTGTTATGCTTAATACGGGGAACAAATAGGGACTTAAAACGAAAGTCATAGCGGGACACTGCGTTGAATATGATCGATGTTGTGAGCTTCTGTCACCAATAAGAATGATTAGAGTTATAGAAATGTGTGGAGACATTGCATTCATGTTGTTCATAACATTAAAATTCACCGGAATCCATCAGTGATGAAGAAGAACTATAACACAAGAATTTATTAATGAAATGAGTCTCCAGATTATTCGCAAAGGAATATAGACGGCTATCCATTAGTTCTATAGAGTGCCATATTCTGAGTTAAGATTAAACTTTAGAAAATAGTTTATTTAATTTTCAAACTTGTTGATCGTTGTTCAAATTTTATTACACATATATTGTGATCAGTTAATGGGGAGTGTAAAATTCTTGTTTAATTCTTTAATTTTGGGCATCCATGTACCAAGCATCCATGTACCAAGCATCCATGTACCAAGCATCCATGTACCAAGCATCCATGTACCAAGCATCCATGTACCGAGCATCCATGTACCGAGCATCCATGTACCGAGCATCCATGTACCGAGCATCCATGTACCGAGCATCCATGTACCGAGCATCCATGTACCGAGCATCGATGTACCGAGCATCCATGTACCGAGCATCCATGTACCAAGCATCCATGTTCCAAGCATCCATGTACCAAGCATCCATGTACCAAGCATCCATGTACCAAACATCCATGTACCTAGCATCCATGTACCTAGCATCCATGTACCTAGCATCCATGTACCTAGCATCCATGTACCCCACAAAGTTTCAGCAGAGAGTTTGTTTTGCATTGTGTAATTGGATCAGTAGATCTGCAACAGATTTATTCATGTTTTATCAAACTCCTACAATGGTTAATGAACTTTGATGCTGTCAATTTGGCTTTGTTGCTAAGGAATACATTAAGCCCATAAACTAATAGGGTGATTTCTTTTGCTGAAGTGTTCCGTAGCACCTATTTATTTGCACGTTGCAAAACTGAAGGTGATACACATGTGTATGTGTGACTTGATAGTTTCATCAGAGAATTTGATGAAAGTGATAGCATATAAAAGGAAAGTACTGCATCCCTTCTTTCTATTATGAAAATCAAATTGAGAGTTCTTCTGTTATGGATGTAATTGAATTGAGATGTATGCTCTTCAAATAATTTGTGTGCGTAAACTCGCATTTTTCTTCCAGTTGGTAATGTTGCTTTTATGCTGAATTTTTAGTCTTTTTTAATTCCATTGAAAGAATCACATGGAATACTAGCACCAATGTATAAAGCCACTAGCACCAATGTATTCAACCATTTAGCACCAATGTATTCAATCATTAGCACCAATGCATTCAACCACTCGCACCAATGCATTCAACCACTAGCACCAATGTATTCAATCACTAGCACCAATGTATTCAACCACCAGCACCAATGTATTTAACCACTAGCACCAATGCATATAACCACTAGCACCAATGTATTCAACCACTAGCACCAATGCATTCAACCACTCGCACCAATGCATTCAACCACTATCACCAATGTATTCAATCACTAGCACCAATGTATTCAACCACCAGCACCAATGTATTTAACCACTAGCACCAATGTATTCAACCACTAGCACCAATGCATTCAACCACTAGCACTAATGCATTCAACCACTAGCACCAATGTATTCAATCACTAGCACCAATGTATTCAATCACTAGCACCAATGTATTCAACCACTGGCACCAATGCATTCACTCACTAGCACCAATGCATTCAACCACTAGCCTCAATGCATTCAATCACCAGCACCCAGTTTATCCAACCACCAGTACCAATGTATTCAACCACTAGCCCCAATGTATGCAATTACTAGCAACAATGTATTCAATCACTAGCACCAATATATTCAACCACTATAGCACCAATGTATTAAACCACTAGCACCAATGCATTCAATCAATAGCAGCAATGCATTCAACCTCTAGCACCAATGCATTCAACCACTAGCACCAATGCATTCAACCACTAGCACCAATGCATTTAACCACAAGCACCAATGTATTCAACCACTATCACCAATGTATTCAATTACTAGCACCAATGTATTCAACCATTAGCACCAATGTATTCAACCACTAGCACCAATGTATTCAACCACTAGTATCAATGTATTCAACCACTAGCACCAATGTATTTAACCACTAGCGCTAATGTATTCAATCCCTAGCACCAGTGTATTCAACCACTAGCACCAGTGTAATCAACCATTAGCACCATTGTATTCAACCACTAGCACCAATGCATTCAATCACTAGCACCAATGTATTCAACCACTAGCACCAATGTACTCAACCACTAGCACCAATGTATTCAATCACTAGCACCAATGTATTCAATCACTAGCACCAACGTATTCAATCACTAGCACCAACGTATTCAATCAAAGGACATGTTACAGTAGTAGATGAGGAAGTATGTGTTTTTTCAACCACTAGCACCACTGTATTCAATCACTAGCCCCAATGTATTCAACCACTAGCACCAACCAATGCATTCATCACTAGCACCAATGTATTCAATCAAAGGACATGTTAGTAGAAGAGAAGTATGTGTTTATCTGAGTGTGTAATGTGACTGCTGACGCTTGGGCTCTAGGTCATCCTACAGGAAGAGGATGAAAGATCATCCTTTAAAAAAAAAGTTTTTTTATAAATTTTCAGACCAATTTGAATATTTGTGTGTCACATGAAGCTACAATCCTCTTCATTTTTGGTTCCGATGCGATAGCATCAGGAACTCATGATGGAGTGTGTGTGTGTATGTATGTGTGTGTATGGGTGAACCTCTTTAGACCCACCAACTAATGACATTCATATGTTTACACACCTTCAAATCAATGGCACACACAACCGATGACGTCCTCGGTTGTTTTTATTTCTAAAAATTGTTGTTTTCAAAACTATTATAAGTAAAATTTTGGATTTCGGTACATGTCACCTGTTAGATAGGATAAGTTAAAAATACATGTGTAGCTTAATTTCCTAATGCCAACATCCCATGTGTGTGCAGTTGTACATTGATCAAAAACAAATTGATTCACTTTATGTGTGGTACACACATAGTTCATGGTCTGCAGATATGCCATAATGTTTTTGATGGTAATTTCATGCATATTTCATTAGTGGACGAGGCTTTATTGTGAAGAATTTGACAAAGTGATAAATGAGCGACTTTATGTCCATTTCGTGTCATATTGGGCATGGTAATTTTATTGGTTATTGTGTACATGTTTATGGTATCAACAGATGTCATTAATGTGCACGGTGGGTGTTGCTGAATGTGAATGTGCTAAATGATGTAAACACCATACTGTATTTCATGAACAACATATCAGATTTTTGCTATTTATGGTACACAAATTCTTGAAATAGGATGAGCAACCATTTTTGCATCATACTTGCTATGATAATGTTGTTAATTATTGTGCAAATGCTAATGTTGTCAATAATATTCTTGCTTGAAAGACTCTGTCTTTAAATTCAGCAAATTGGAAGTGATACATTTGACTAACTCTAAATTCATTTAACCCCTGACTAAATTTACATCAGAAGTGTTGTGTATTGGGCCATTTGTGGAATTGCCACTACGAATATTAAGAAGTATTGAAGTCTGTTGACAGCATCAGCTTTTTCCTTGGTTTAAAAGCATGCCTTCTTAGAAGAGTGTGGATGTGCTATGATAGCCATGAATATAGCAGCTTCCCATCTAAATGATATAACAATATTCGTAACAATTGGCCATTTTGTAACAATTGGCCATTTCATAACAATTGGCCATTTCGTAACAATTGGCCGTTTCGTTAATTGGCCATTTCATAAGCAGGTCTTCTTATACGCTTGATGGCACATTTTGTTGCAACATCAGCACAGTTTCTCTTTGACTCATGAGGTGCAAATGCTGTGCAAATTCACATTGTATTGATATTTTGTATTTTTTGTTTGTTTTTATAACTCACTGAAACAAGGAATTTATTTGATTCTAAACTGCTGGCTGCTCCTGATGACTAAAACTTGTTGATCATGCTCAGGGCATAAATCCAGGCCAGGGCAGACTGTTAGATTGCTCTGTCTTATCATATCATGGTTTCCCCCTAGAACACGAGTATAAACCTGTATTTTATGATAAAAGAGCAAGCAGGCCTTCATGTTAATTTGCACGCACAATTTATTACTTAGGAAAAGACAATTTGTAGGTAAAGTTATCCTCAACTTCAAATTAGATTTCAGAATATTTTGAGGTTAGATGGATAGATGAGTATCATGCGGTTAGGGATGAATAGTAATTTTATTATTGGATTTTCTTAAAGGAGCACTTAGTGAAATGTTGAGGCTATTATTTTGTCAATTTAAGCTGATTTAAGATACAATAACAAAAGTCTTATCTGTGGGGCTGTTCACTTCATGTACATTCATCCATCAGGCAAATCTGAACGCAAGTAAAAGTGAATGGGGGAACAATTTTGGGTCGTGATTATAGTAGCATTGGGTCATGAATGTAGTAGCATTGCGTCATGACTGTAGTAGCATTGGGTCAGGATTAAAGTAGCATTGGGTCATGATTGTAGTAGCATTGGATCGTGATTATAGTAGCATTGGGACATGATTATAGTAGCATTGGGTCATGATTGTAGTAGCATTGGATCATGATTATAGTAGCATTGGGTCATGATTATAGTAGCATTGGGTCATGACTTATAGTAGATTTCAGGATTAGTAGCATTGGGTCATGATTATAGTAGCATTGGATCATGATTAAAGTGATTTGATTATAGTAGCATTGGTCATGATTATAGTAGCATTGGGTCATGATTATAGTAGCATTGGGTCATGATTGTAGTAGCATTGGGTCATGATTATAGTAGCATTGGGTCATGATTAAAGTGAATGGGTCAATTTAGTAGCATTGGGTCATGATTATAGTAGCATTGGGTCATGATTATAGTAGCATTGGGTCATGATTATAGTAGCATTGGGTCATGATCATAGTAGCATTGGGTTATGATTATAGTAGCATTGGGTCATGATTATAGTAGCATTGGGTCATGATTATAGTAGCATTGGGTCATGATTATAGTAGCATTGGGTCATGATTACAGTATCATTGGGTCATGATTATAGTAGCATTGGGTCATGATTGTAGTAGCATTGGGTCATGATTAAAGTAGCATTGGTCATGATTACAGTAGCATTGGGTCATGATTATAGTACCATTAGATCGTGATTATAGTAGCATTGGGTCATGATTATAGTAGTAGCATTGGGTCATGATTGTAGTAGCATTGGGTCATGATTATAGTAGCATTGGGTCATGATTATAGTAGCATTGGGTCATGATTATAGTAGCATTGGGTCATGATTATAGTAGCATTGGGTCATGATTATAGTAGCATTGGGTCATGATTATAGTAGCATTGGGTTGTGATTATAGTAGCATTGGGTCATGATTGTAGTAGCATTGGGTCGTGATTGTAGTAGCATTGGGTCGTGATTGTAGTAGCATTGGGTCGTGATTATAGTAGCATTTGGTCATGATTATAGTAGCATTGGGTCATGATTATAGTAGCATTGGGTCATGATTATAGTAGCATTGAGTCATGATTATAGTAGCATTGGGTCATGATTATAGTAGCATTGGGTCATGATTATAGTAGCATTGGGTCATGATTATAGTAGCATTGGGTCATGATTATAGTAGCATTGGGTCATGATTATAGTAGCATTGGGTCATGATTGTAGTAGCATTGGGTCGTGATTATAGTAGCATCGGGTCATGATTATTGTAGCATCGGGTCATGATTATTGTAGCATCGGGTCATGATTATAGTAGCATCGGGTCATGATTATAGTAGCATTGGGTCATGATTATAGTAGCATTGGGTCATGATTATAGTAGCATTGGGTCATGATTATAGTAGCATTGGGTCATGATTACAGTAGCATTGGGTCATGATTATAATAACATTGGGTCATGATTATAGTAGCATTGGGTCGTGATTATAGTAGCATTGGGTCGTGATTATAGTAGCATTGGGTCGTGATTATAGTAGCATTGGGTCGTGATTATAGTAGCATTGGGTCATGATTATAATAGCATTGGGTCATGATTATAGTAGCATTGGGTCATGATTATAATAGCATTGGGTCATGATTATAGTAGCATTGGGTCATGATTATAGTAGCATTGGGTCATGATTATAGTAGCATTGAGTCATGATTATAGTAGCATTGGGTCATGATTATAGTAGCATTGGGTCATGATTATAGTAGCATTGGGTCATGATTATAATAGCATTGGGTCATGATTACAGTATCATTGGGTCATGATTATAGTAGCATTGGGTCATGATTATAGTAGCATTGAGTCATGATTATAGTAGCATTGGGCATGATTATAGTAGCATTGGGTCATGATTATAGTAGCATTGAGTCATGATTATAGTAGCATTGAGTCATGATTATAGTAACATGGTGATGCATTTCTACAGAGAATAATCTCAAAGCACTCCCCTCATGTACAATTTCATCCAATGTCTGTGGATTCTTTAAAAATTAATTTACCAACTTTGCTGAAAAAGATGTAACCATAAAGCTTGATCTCAGACCGTCTACCTTTATAATTCAAGCAAACACACATTTTGGAAATTTGTATAATTGTAGCGCATAAACTCATTAACCTTATACTGACAACTCATATCAACACATCAAGTTGTTTGCGTGTTTCATTGATTGTTTCATTTATGTTAGATGTCTAAATAACATGTACAGTGCCAATGCACTAACAAGAGACTCATGCTGTTATCACATTGAGTTCCTATTGACTCATTCTTGAAAGAATCATTAGTACAAGTGATAAGAGTTTGTTCTTCCTCATCAAATACTGCAATCTATTTGTTATAAAGTCCTGACATGTTTGGGAAGAAGAGATTTCAGGTAAGGAAATTGACATCTGCTCAATGAGAGCTAGTCGTGCCTTCACATAAGGTGGTGTTTATGTTCAGGCTGAACATACTAGTTTAATCACAGCAGTGAATTTGAAACCTACATATCTAGAACCAGTTTAAAGTTTCCAATCCTTCTTTTCAAGAAAATCAGATACTATTTGAGTAAAACTAAAACCTCTTAAATGCCAGGGCTGCAGTGAGAAACTGAATGTCTTTGGTCCTACATGGGTAGCCATTGTACAATGTCTGCTTGCATTTTAAGAAATATTAAATGTGAACGATTAAATGTATGAATAATAAATATCAATGATGTACATATGTGAAAAACCTCTAGAAATGCTGTGTGATTCCAGAACACTTAAAAATGCTCCAATTTGAAAACATTTTTAAGAAGGAAACAAATATAAATGTGAATAAAACATAGGCCTGACTGAAAAAGCAGACATGTTTGATATTTGGTTGTTTTTCTTAAAATAAATTAAATACATTTTTATTTTTTTATTTTATGGAAATTAGTTGTGAGTGTTCAGTTGAGGGAAGAAGTTTTGTTATTTGCCCACTGCATTTTAAGATCCATTTGTTGGGAGAAACCATGCATTTGATTACATTTATTGGGATGAACCATGCATTTGATTACATTTATTGGGAGGAACTATGCATTTAATTACATTTGCTGGGAAGAACCATGCATTTGATTACATTTACTGGGAAGAACCATGCATTTAATTACATTTGCTGGGAGGAACCATTCATTTGATTACATTTGCTGGGAAGAACCATGCATTTGATTACATTTGTTGGGAGGAACCATGCATTTGATTCCATTTACTGGGAGGAACCATGCATTTGATTACATTTGCTGGGGGGAATCATTCATTTAATTTGATTACATTTGCTGGGAGGAACCATGCATTTGATTACATTTGTTAAAAGGAACCATGCATTTGATTACATTTGCTGGAAGGAACCATGCATTTGATTTCATTAAGTCATGTGAAATTGATCTCTTTGATAATTTTGTTAATATTCTGACCTATTCTGGAGTTACTTCTGCTGTTTAGCTACCATCGTGTACCCTCTGCACAAGCACTAACACGTGTATGGGGAGAAACGTATAGTAGTGTATGTGCGGGGGGGAGGGGGAGGAGGGGGAGTGGATGCAAACTTATAGTGGAACAGTAAGAACATTAGAACAAGGGTCAAGCAAGTTGTGCAAAATGAGCGCAAAATACTAAGTAGGACCCATCAAGATGAAAATGGTCCACGAAGAAAATGATTAACTATGGCCCACCACCACATCACTTACACTGTTGTTTCAAGGAGAGTTGGTCATAATTGGCTGTCGTGATGTCACCTGTCCTTTCTTTCTCTCATAGGTCAATGCATGCACTGAGCTGGCTCTCAGGTATAACGACATATCCCCCCTTGAGAATCATCATTGTTCAGTAGCCTTCCAAATCTTAGAAAAGGTAAGTAAACAGCTTCTTCTTTGTTCACAATTTGAGAGATTTATTTATCCTCATTGCTTGTACATGAAATCAACACACGATTAACAGGTGTTGGAATGTGGTTGCTGGGGAAAATTAACACAATCACCCTCTCGGGTTGGTAAAGGTAATAATCTTTATAGGATGTCGGGACAAAATTGTTTACAGAAAGTAGATGGCTATGTTTAATTGTAAACATTTAAGTTCACTTTACATTATTGGGACAAAATTGTTTACAGAAAATAGATGGCTATGTTTAATTGTAAACATTTATGTTCACTTTACATTATTGGGACAAAATTGTTTACAGAAAGTAGATGGCTATGTTTAATTGTAAACATTTATCTTCACTTTACATTATTGGGACAAAATTGTTTACAAAAAGTAGATGGCTATGTTTAATTGTAAACATTTAAGTTCACTTTACATTATTGGGACAAAATTGTTTACAGAAAGTAGATTGCTATGTTTAATTGTAAACATTTAAGTTCACTTTACATTATTGGGACAAAATTGTTTACAGAAAATAGATGGCTATGTTTTATTGTAAACATTTAAGTTCACTTTACATTATTGGGACAAAATTGTTTACAGAAAATAGATGGCTATGTTTAATTGTAAACATTTAAGTTCACTTTACATTATTGGGACAAAATTGTTTACAGAAAATAGATGGCCATGTTTAATTGTAAACATCTAAGTTCACTTTACATTATTTAGATGCATGGCGCATGTGATGTTATCTACTGAGGCTTTATTTTCTCCTCACAGACAGCACAATGTAGATATAAAATTCACTATTTGTTTCCAAGTTTGTCACATTTTCTGATGTCTTTGTGGCAGCAGGCATGTATGTGCAACAGTGAAGTCCATTGTTGTACAAAGGCATTGACTAATAAAATTCATGCAGATGCCTATCCTGTGCTATGTAATTAATAAGTTTAGTTATCAATGTTTTTTTAACATTTCACTGTAAGCACAAAACTTGGAACTGATATTATGAAAAATGTTTTTAATTGCAGTAATGAAAAAATATCATACAGATTTGTATGTTCAGACTTAAAATAATGGAAATGATGAAAAAACAGATTTATTTCTATTCAGTCAACAAATTCCAAGCTTTATTTTCTTTTCAGAGTAAGTTTTCTATTTTTTTAATTCTGGGATTTCATGATTAAATAGATCAAACTTTAAGGAGGAATTGTGCAGACGTGTATGGTTTGCAAATTGAGCTGCAGTTCCTGATACTGGATGTGTAATGGTTAACACATCAAGATGCAGTTCCTGATACTGGATGTGTAATAATTAACACATTGAGATGCAGTTCCCTGATACTGGATGTGTAGTGATTAACACATTGAGATGCAGTTCCTAATACTGGATGTGTAATGATTAACACATTGAGCTGCAGTTCCTAATACTGGATGTGTAATGATTAACACATTGAGATGCAGTTCCTAATACTGGATGTGTAATAATTAACACATTGAGATGCAGTTCCTGATACTGGATGTGTAATAATTAACACATTGAGCTGCAGTTCCTAATACTGGATGTGTAATGATTAACACATTGAGCTGCAGTTCCTGATACTGGATATGTAATGATTAACACATTGAGCTGCAGTTCCTGATACTGAATGTGTAATGATTAACACATTGAACTGCAGTTCCTAATACTGGATGTGTAATGAGTAATACATTGAGCTGCAGTTCCTAATACTGGATGTGTAATAATTAACACATTGAGATGCAGTTCCTGATACTGGATGTGTAATGATTAACACATTGAGCTGCAGTTCCTAATACTGGATGTGTAATAATTAACACATTGAGCTGCAGTTCCTGATACTGGATGTGTAATGATTAACACATTGAGCTGCAGTTTCTAATACTGGATGTGTAATGGTTAACACATTGAGCTGCAGTTCCTAATACTGGATGTGTAATGATTAACGCATAGAGCTGCAGTTCCTGATACTGCATGGATGTGTAATGATTAACACATTGAGCTGTAGTTCATAATACTGGATGTGTAATGATTAACACATTGAGCTGCAGTTCCTGATACTGGATGTGTAATGATTAACACATTGAGCTGCAGTTCCTAATACTGGATGTGTAATGATTAACACATTGAGCTGCAGTTCCTAATACTGGATGTGTAATGATTAACACATTGAGCTCTAGTTCCTTACACTGGATGTATAATAATTAACACATTGAGCTGTAGTTTCTTATACTAGATGTGTAATGATTAACACATTGAGCTGCAGTTCCTAATACTGGATTTGTAATGATTAACACATTGAGCTGCAGTTCCTAATACTGGATGTGTAATGATTAACACATTGAGCTGCAGTTCCCAATACTGGATGTGTAATGATTAATACATTGTGTGCTTTACATGTCTTTGCAATAACTTGCTTCATATGTTTTTATCTCACAGCCACAAAATAATATTTTCAAAAACCTTAGTCCGGATCAGTACAAGAGGGTACGAGAAGGCATGATCAAGTGTATCCTAGCAACAGACATGGCCAAGCACAATACCATCCTCAACAACTTCAAGCAAATAATCAACCAATTTGATTCCAAGAAGAAGGAACATGTGGACGAGGTTTGTGCTTTCATTTTTGGTTCCGATGCCAAAGGCATCAGGAACCTTTGCAGTCGCTTTGGCATGTGGGCAAACATGTATGTGTGTGGGTGTGTAATGGCTAGCTTGTTCTCACGATATCTCATGAGCCATGCATTGTCATATTTAGTACACAAGATACTTATAGGAGTACAAGAACCCTGTCGTTTTTAGTGATGATATCATTTATATTAATGAGTGGGGGGGGCTAAATTTAAAATTCTTGAAATTGTGATAAGTTGGCAACCGTTTGTCAGTTTATGTAATACTTGCTATGCTACTGTTATAAGGTATTGTGCACATGTCTACCTTGTTTGCAGATCTCATATCATTAATATGCATGGTGGGCGGAGCATGATGTGAAATTGCTAAAAATGCTTGTTTTACAATATCTCATGAACTGCAGACATGTCAAATTAGTATACAGAATGCTTATAGGTAGTACAAGAACCATGTCATTCTTTGATGGTGATATCATGCATATTAATGAGTGGGTGGGGCTAATTATAAAAAAAAATGAATAAGTGATTATTAGGCAGTCTTTTGAATGTTTTATGTTATACTTGCTATGCTACTGTTATAAGGTATTGTGCACATGTCTACGTTCTTAGCATGTCTCATATCATTAATATGCATAGTGGGCGGAGCTTGATGTGAAATTGCAATGAAATCAATTTCCTTTATCTTAAAAAATGAAAGGAATATTCAAATAATCATATGTGGCGAGAAAAAAAAAGTTAAACAAATCTGAAATAATTTTATTGAAATGTTTTGGTTCACAAGTTACAGAAATTTTAGAGTGTCTCCATATAGCAAAAGCTAGCAGTAAATTTGAAACACCTATGATGTCACACAAACAAATTAACATACATGCAAGCTCCAGGAATATTCTATATTTTAGGGCTAAAATTGACCCCAAAATAACATCAGATCATTGTTCGGTTCCAAACAAAATCAGTTCTAAATGCACAGCAATACTCTTGAAATATTCAGTATTTTGGGTTGAAAATCGATCTCCTGACATCACACTATAACTCCCTGGTCATTGGGCATTAACATTCCTGAAAATATTCTCACTCCCTAGGAAGTCATTATTTCCCTTTACAGCAGCCATATAAACGCCGAGCTCCATTTACGTAAATCCAACACATTTTTAAAGACCAAAACTCTCCTTGCCTGCCTTAGGGCAACACTGCCGTATCCCCACAAATATGAAGAAAAATTTCAAACTTTGATATCTAACAGTAAACATTGGCAGGAATAACATCCGGCCAGCAACCATTAGGCCACATCAAAGTTGTAAATTTCCCACACAAACCTATTACACCTGCCAACCCTGTAAAAATATATTTTAGATAAAAAAAATATAAAAAAATTGATCTAGACCACCATCATCTCATGTGTCTGAATAGTCATATATACATTCATACATACTGCTATGAAATCACATTACACTGCTCTAAAAAGAGAAAAATGGGGACATCGGAACCACAAAAGCTTTTGGTTTTCTGGTTAGAAGTTGAATTTACCCAGTGAATCTATAACAGCATTCTGTCATGGAGATTATATCTGGCTGCAGTATTCTAAACATTTCATGCATTTTACAGAATAGGTAACAAATATAAAATGGCACAGCTTGACATTTGCAAGTTTACAACAGTTATACAACAACTTTTATCATCATGTCTGATTTTATCCATTCAACTTAGTACAACAGTTATACCTTTTCCACATGATGTCAGAAGCTGTAAGGTGGATACCTCAAAATTGTGCTCCTTTGTCTTTACAAGATGCAGCAAGTACCAGATGTTTGTATTGATAGGATCCATGAACAATCTAGGGATCTAGGAATGATAGGCGAACACACAGTCTTGGGATCCAGGAATGATAGGCGCACACACAGTCCAGGGATCCAGGAATGATAGGCACACACAGTCTAGGGATCCAGGAATGATAGACACACACAGTCTTGGGATCCAGGAATAATAGGCTCACACAGTCTAGGGATCCAGGAATGACAGGCAGACACACAGTCTAGGGATCCAGGAATGATAGGCTCACACAGTCTAGGGATCTAGGAATGATAGGCTCACACAGTCTAGGGATCCAGGAATGATAGGCAGACACACAGTCTAGGGATCTAGGAATGATAGGCAAACACACAGTCTAGGGATCCAGGAATGATAGGCACACACAGTCTAGGGATCCAGGAATGATAGGCAAACACACAGTCTAGGGATTTAGGAATGATAGGCAAACACAGTCTAGGGATCCAGGAATGATAGACACACACACACACACACACAGTCTAGGGATCCAGGAATGATAGGCACACACAGTCTAGGGATCCAGGAATGATAGACACACACAGTCTTGGGATCCAGGAATAATAGGCACACACAGTCTAGGGATCCAGGAATGATAGACACACACACACAGTCTAGGGATCTAGGAATGATAGGCAAACACACAGTCTAAGGATCCGGGAATGATAGGCACACACAGTCTAGGGATCCAGGAATGATAGGCAAACACACAGTCTAGGGATCCAGGAATGATAGGCAAACACAGTCTAGGGATCCAGGAATGATAGACACACACAGTCTAGGGATCCAGGAACGAAAGGCACACACACAGTCTAGGGATCCAGGAATGATAGACACACACACAATCTAGGGATCTAGGAATGATAGGCAAACACACAGTCTAAGGATCCGGGAATGATAGGCAAACACAGTCTAGGGATCCAGGAATGATAGGCAAACACACAGTCTAAGGATCCAGGTATGATAGGCAAACACAGTCTAGGGATCCAGGAATGATAGGCAAACACAGTCTAGGGATCCAGGAATGATAGACACACTAGGGACAGGCAAACACAAGTCTAGGGATCCAGGAATGATAGGCACACACAGTCTAGGGATCCAGGATTGATAGGCACACACAGTCTAGGGATCCAGGAATGATAGGCAAACACACAGTCTAGGGATCCAGGAATGATAGGCAAACACACAGTCTAGGGATCCAGGAATGATAGGCACACACAGTCTAGGGATCCAGGAATGATAGGCACACACACAGTCTAGGGATCCAGGAATAATAGGCACACACAGTCCAGGGATCCAGGAATGATAGGCACACACAGTCTAGGGATCCAGGAATGATAGACACACAGTCTAGGGATCCAGGAATAATAGACACACACACAGTCTAGGGATCCAGGAATGATAGGCAAACACACAGTCTAGGGATCCAGGAATGATAGGCACACACATTTTAGGGATCCAGGAACGATAGGCACACACAGTCTAGGGATCCAGGAATGATAGGCACACACAGTCTAGGGATCCAGGAATGATAGGCACACACACAGTCTAGGGATCCAGGAATAATAGGCACACACACAGTCTAGGGATCCAGGAATGATAGGCACACACACACAGTCTAGGGATCCAGGAATCCAGGAATAGGCACACACAGTCTAGGGATCCAGGAATGATAGGCACACACACAGTTTAGGGATCCAGGAATGATAGGCACACATGCAGTCTAGGGATCCAGGAATGATAGGTACACACAGTCTAGTTATCCAGGAATGATAGGCACACACACAGTGTAGGGATCCAGGAATGATAGGCACACACAGTCTAGGGATCCAGGAATGATAGGCACACACAGTCTAGGGATCCAGGAATGATAGGCACACACAGTCTAGGGATTCAGGAATGATAGGCACACACATTTTAGGGATCCAGGAATAATAGGCACACACAGTCTAGGGATCCAGGAATGATAGGCACACACAGTCTAGGGATCCAAGAAGAATGATAGGCACACACAGTCTAGGGATCCAGGAACGATAGGCAAACACACAGTCCAGGGATCCAGGAATGATAGGCACACACACACAGTCTAGGGATCCAGGAACGATAGGCACACACAGTCTAGGGATCCAGGAATGATAGGCATACACACAGTCTAGGGATCCAGGAACGATAGGCACTCACAGTTTATGGATCCAGGAATGTAAGGCAAACACAGTCTAGGGATCCAGGAACGATAGGCATACACACAGTCTAGGGATCCAGGAACGATAGGCACACACAGTCTAGGGATCCAGGAATGATAGGCACACACAGTCTAGGGATCCAGGAATGATAGGCACTCACAGTCTAGGGATCCAGGAATGATAGACACACAGTCTAGGGATCCAGGAATAATAGACACACACACAGTCTAGGGATCCAGGAATGATAGGCACACACATTTTAGGGATCCAGGAACGATAGGCACACACAGTCTAGGGATCCAGGAATGATAGGCACACACAGTCTAGGGATCCAGGAATGATAGGCACACACACAGTCTAGGGATCCAGGAATAATAGGCACACACAGTCTAGGGATCCAGGAATGATAGACACACACACACAGTCTAGGGATCCAGGAATGATAGGCACACACAGTCTAGGGATCCAGGAATGATAGGCACACACACAGTTTAGGGATCCAGGAATGATAGGCACACACGCAGTCTAGGGATCCAGGAATGATAGGCAAACACAGTCTAGGGATCCAGGAATGATAGACACTCACAGTCTAGGGATCCAGGAACGAAAGGCACACACAGTCTAGAGATCCAGGAATGATAGACACACACACAATCTAGGGATCCAGGAATGATAGGCAAACACACAGTCTAGGGATCCAGGAACGATAGGCACACACAGTCTAGGGATCCAGGAATGATAGGCAAACACACAGTCTAGGGATCCAGGAATGATAGGCGCACACAGTATAGGGATCAAGGAATGATAGGCACACAGTCTAAAAAGGGTTTTGGTGGTTTTAATGATATAAATGAGGAAAAATTGATAATGAAACAATGTTTCCATACCCCTGAGGAGTTTTACAGCATTGCAATCAATGGTTAAAACAAAGTTTACTGATGTTTCCATATTTGCCACAAAAACACCCAAAATGACTGCGATGCGTCTCATTCAGGCATCAAGTGATTGATGTCGATCAATCCTTTGAATCATGCTAAGCATCGTAGGTGTTTTATCATTATCCATCCTAAACCCTGTACTTTACACGTATGATCTACCCTTTGCCATTACTTAATGATAATCCATTCATTATTCATTTGAATGATCACCATGTAGCATCTATGATACAAAGCATGTAAGGCCAGATTAAGTGAGTGCTATCTGAGCTGCTACCTCATCAAAGATTTAATGAAAGTTGACAAGCAATTACAAAGAGGGAGAAGCCTCACCTTACCCTAATGAAATAAATGCAGGTTTATGAATAGTTCCATTTGCTCATTAATTTGATCAAAGTGTGCATTGCAAACACTTGTTTTACAGTAGAAGTGACTTTGTACTGTATCATTCATCTGTTCAAGTGAACTCTGAAAAAAGATGCAACTCAAAGATGTAGTTTTTAATCAGCCGGTGATAAAGTTTATATCATACTCATGCATTTAATAATTAATATTGAGGCAGAGTATTTCTATATACATTTAATGCACTGGGCAAAAGACTATGGCTCGAGTGAAATGGCCCAACTTTAGGAGGGTCATTCACAAGTGCAAAGTCCTTTGACCAGTGCATTAAATGTGTTATAAACATGAATGCCAAAATATTTATCTTTTTATAAAATTTCCGTGTTAAATTGTTTGAAATGCGTAAAAAAACAACTGAAAAGATCTTGAATAAAAATCGAGAAAAGTTGACATAAAATGTTTCACTGTATTAAGAATATGGAGTAAACCAAGTATTCAAAATAGAGCATTACTGGGATTTAATGCACGGGGGTCATGACGTTCTCCTTGCTTGCCCCCTGTACAACCTTCCCAGAGCTTCCCTCGCTCCCCACAACTCAATTGCTGAGTTCTTCCAGAAAAATCCTCCGGATAAAATTATTTACTTCCTTCATCATGCCTCCCTCTCTCTACAACCATATTTATTTCTCCTCTTCCACCCCCTCTCTACTTTTTTTTTGTTTCAACCATGCACCCCCTCTCTCGATCACAGCTTTCTGACCTTTTGTTCTTGAATTTCTCTCATTCTCCCCCTGCTTCCTTTCCTTCCTACCTCTAGAATGATCTGACCTCTCAGGCACAAATTGACCCTCGTTGTTGTGGTGCCGTTAAGCCCTCTTCAAACAAACAAACAAACATTTTCACCTTAAGAAAGGACAAACCATTGATTTGATTTCTTCTTGTAATTATCTGAATGAGGTACTTGAAAACATATATGCCTTTTCAAATCCTCACAAGTCCACTGCCATGCAAGGAGAAATTTAATTTTCTCATTTAGAAAAAAAAAATAACCTTTAGAAACAAATGTTTTCTTCAAATTGTCAGCTACTTGAGGAGAAAAATATAATTTGGTGAATAATAACTCTTGATCAGGTTGATTACCTATAAAGGTTTGCCTAAATTGGATCAGAAATAAGACAGTAATTAGGACAGACACTGCTCATTGCAAATTTGTGATTAAATGTGATGTCATTCAATTAGAAAGAGATGTGATGTCATTCAATTATAAAGGGAGGAGATATTTTCGTCTTATCACTGTTTGTCTTCCAATATATTTTCATACGCAAGAGTAATTTGGTAATTTTTAGGGAGATGGTGGAATTGGATGAACCATTTGATCAAAAGATATAAATTGATTCCTTTGTACGTGCCTTGCGATGAGTAATTTTTTTGTCATCTTACATCTGTGGTGAAACTTACTGTTACAAAAACCAGCAGAAAAGTGATGAAATAGCCAGAAGGTTGATTTGTTCCATTTCTGAGATGGTAGATATTAAGCACTTTATGTACAGTAGCTAGTGAGTGAGGTGTAGCCCTGTTGGCCAACTGTGTGAAGAAAAGCCCTCTTGGCCAAGTGTATGAAGAAAGGCCCTGTTGGCCAACTGTGTGAAGAAAGGCTATGTTGGTCAACTGTGTGAAGAAAAGCCCTGTTGGTCAACTGTGTGAAGAAAAGCCCTGTAGGTCAACTGTGTGAAGAAAAGCCCTGTTGGCCAAGTGTATGAAGAAAGGCCCTGTTGGCCAATTGTGTGAAGAAAGGCCCTTGTTGGCCAACTGTGTGAAGAAAGGCCCTGTTGGCCAACTGTATGAAGAAAGGCCCTGTTGTCCAACTGTGTGAAGAAAGGCCCTGTTGGCCAACTGTGTGAAGAAAGGCTATGTTGGTCAACTGTGTGAAGAAAAGCCCTGTTGGTCAACTGTGTGAAGAAAAGCCTTGGTGGCCAACTGTATAAAGAAAGGCCCTGCTGCCAACTGTGTGAAGAAAGGCTATATGGCCAACTGTGTAAAGAAAGGCCCCATTGGCCAACTGTGTAAAGAAAGGCCCCATTGGCCAACTGTGTAAAGAAAGGCCCTGTTGGCCAACTTGTGTGAAGAAAGGCCCTGTTGGCCAACTGTATGAAGAAGGCCCTGTTGGCCAACTGTATGAAGAAAGGCCCTGCTGGCCAACTGTGTGAAGAAAGGCCCTGTTGGCCAATTGTGTGAAGAAAGGTTATGTTGGCCAATTGTGTGTAGAAAGGCCATGTTGGCCAACTATGTGAAAAGAGGCCATGTTGGCCAACTGTATGAAGAAAGGCCCTGTTGGCCAATTGTGTGAAGAAAAGCCCTGTTGGCCAACTATGTTAAAAGAGGCCCTGTTGGCCAACTGTGTGAAGAAAAGCCCTGTTGGTCAATTGTGTGAAGAAAGGCTATGTTGGCCAACTATGTGAAAAGAGGCCTTGTTGGCCAACTGTGTGAAGAAAGGCCTTGTTGGCCAATTGTGTGAAGAAAGGCCATGTTGGCCAATTGTGTGTAGAAAGGTCATGATGGTCAACTGTGTAAAAAGAGGTCCTGTTGGCCAACTATGTGAAGAAAAAGCCTGTTGACCAACTGTGAAGAAGGGCCATGTGTCCATCTGTATGAAGAAAGGCTCTGTTGGTCAACCGTGTGAAGAAAAACCCTCAGGCTGTGGGTCAACATGTGTTTTCAGTCAGCTTAATTTGTCAGTAACCTTTTATACCAGAACTCTGTATTTTGGAATTTTCAAGAATACAACAAAATCATGAAGATATACAACATACACATTTAGAGCAGGATGGAAATAATCCTTATTTCATATTTTGCTTTTCCTTGCTATCCATGTTGTTTGAAAGCCATCTGACATTTTTTAATCTATTAACAACTTTTGTATTTGATAAATCTTTAAAATGTGGCTTTTGGTCCATGCAAGATTACTCATCTGTACACATTGAAGAGTTGTATTGATCTTCTTCATCTTTTCTTTGTTAAACATTCTCTTTGGGTATTGCCATGTTTGTAGGATTCAGTGTTGTGGACACTCTCTTAGGGTGTTGCCATGTTTGTAGGATTCAGTGTTGTGGACACTCTTTGGGTGTTGCCATGTTTGTAGGATTCAGTGTTGTGGACACTCTTTGGGTGTTGCCATGTTTGTAGGATTCAGTGTTGTGGACACTCTCTTAGGGTGTTGCCATGTTTGTAGGATTCAGTGTTGTGGACACTTTTTAGGTGTTGCCATGTTTGTAGGATTCAGTGTTGTGGACACTCTCTTTGGGTGTTGCCATGTTTGTAGGATTCAGTGTTGTGGACACTCTCTTTGGGTGTTGCCATGTTTGTAGGATTCAGTGTTGTGGACACTCTCTTTGGGTGTTGTCATGTTTGTAGGATTCAGTGTTGTGGACACTCTTTGGGTGTTGCCATGTTTGTAGGATTCAGTGTTGTGGACACTCTCTTTGGGTGTTGCCATGTTTGTAGGATTCAGTGTTGTGGACACTTTTTAGATGTTGCCATGTTTGTAGGATTTAGTGTTGTGGACACTCTTGTAGGGTGTTGCCATGTTTGTAGGATTCAGTGTTGTGGACACTCTTAGGGTGTTGCCATGTTTGTAGGATTCAGTGTTGTGAACACTCTCTTTGGGTGTTGCCATGTTTGTAGGATTCAGTGTTGTGGACACTCTTTGGGTGTTGCCATGATTGTAGGATTCAGTGTTGTGGACACTCTCTTAAGGTGTTGCCATGTTTGTAGGATTCAGTGTTGTGGACACTGTTTTGGTGTTGCCATGTTTGTAGGATTCAGTGTTGTGGGCACTTTTTAGGTCTTGCCATGTTTGTAGGATTCAGTGTTGTGGACACTCTCTCTGGGTGTTGCCATGTTTGTAGGATTCAGTGTTGTGGACACTCTTTGGGTGTTGCCATGTTTGTAGGATTCAGTGTTGTGGACCCTCTCTTAGGGTGTTGCCATGTTTGTAGGATTCAGTGTTGTGGACACTCTCTTTGGGTGTTGCCATGTTTGTAGGATTCAGTGTTGTGGACACTTTTTAGGTCTTGCCATGTTTGTAGGATTCAGTGTTGTGGACACTCTCTTTGGGTGTTGCCATGTTTGTAGCATTCAGTGTTGTGGACACTTTTTAGGTGTTGCCATGTTTGTAGGATTCAGTGTTGTGGACACTCTCTTTGGGTGTTGCCATGTTTGTAGGATTCAGTGTTGTGGACACTCTTTGGGTGTTGCCATGTTTGTAGGATTCAGTGTTGTGGACACTCTTTGGGTGTTGCCATGTTTGTAGGATTCAGTGTTGTGGACACTCTCTTAGGGTGTTGCCATGTTTGTAGGATTCAGTGTTGTGGACACTTTTTAGGTGTTGCCATGTTTGTAGGATTCAGTGTTGTGGACACTCTCTTTGGGTGTTGCCATGTTTGTAGGATTCAGTGTTGTGGACACTTTTTAGGTGTTGCCACGTTTGTAGGATTCAGTGTTGTGGACACTCTCTCTGGGTGTTGCCATGTTTGTAGGATTCAGTGTTGTGGACACTCTTTAAGTGTTGCCATGTTTGTAGGATTCAGTGTTGTGGACCCTCTCTTAGGGTGTTGCCATGATTGTAGGATTCAGTGTTGTGGACACTCTCTTTGGGTTTTGCCATGTTTGTAGGATTCAGTGTTGTGGACACTCTCTTTGGGTGTTGCCATGTTTGTAGGATTCAGTGTTGTGGACACTCTCTTTGTGTGTTGCCATGTTTGTAGGATTCAGTGTTGTGGACACTCTCTTTGGGTGTTGCCATGTTTGTAGGATTCAGTGTTGTGGACACTCTCTTTGGGTGTTGCCATGTTTGTAGGATTCAGTGTTGTGACACTCTCTTTGGGTGTTGCCATGTTTGTAGGATTCAGTGTTGTGGACACTCTCTTTGGGTGTTGCCATGTTTGTAGGATTCAGTGTTGTGGACACTCTTTGGGTGTTGCCATGTTTGTAGGATTCAGTGTTGTGGACACTCTTTGGGTGTTGCCATGATTGTAGGATTCAGTGTTGTGGACACTCTCTTAAGGTGTTGCCATGTTTGTAGGATTCAGTGTTGTGGACACTGTTTTGGTGTTGCCATGTTTGTAGGATTCAGTGTTGTGGAGACTCTTAGGGTGTTGCCATGTTTGTAGGATTCAGTGTTGTGGACACTCTCTTTGGGTGTTGCCATGTTTGTAGGATTCAGTGTTGTGGACACTCTCTTTGGGTGTTGCCATGTTTGTAGGATTCAGTGTTGTGGACACTCTCTTTGGGTGTTGCCATGTTTGTAGGATTCAGTGTTGTGGACACTCTCTTTGGGTGTTGTCATGTTTGTAGGATTCAGTGTTGTGGACACTCTTTGGGTGTTGCCATGTTTGTAGGATTCAGTGTTGTGACACTCTCTTTGGGTGTTGCCATGTTTGTAGGATTCAGTGTTGTGGACACTTTTAGATGTTGCCATGTTTGTAGGATTTAGTGTTGTGGACACTCTTGTAGGGTGTTGCCATGTTTGTAGGATTCAGTGTTGTGGACACTGTTTTGGTGTTGCCATGTTTGTAGGATTCAGTGTTGTGGAGACTCTTAGGGTGTTGCCATGTTTGTAGGATTCAGTGTTGTGGACACTCTTTGGGTGTTGCCATGTTTGTAGGATTCAGTGTTGTGGACACTTTTTAGGTGTTGCCATGTTTGTAGGATTTAGTGTTGTGGACACTCTCATAGGGTGTTGCCATGTTTGTAGGATTCAGTGTTGTGGACACTCTTAGGGTGTTGCCATGTTTGTAGGATTCAGTGTTGTGGACACTCTTAGGGTGTTGCCATGTTTGTAGGATTCAGTGTTGTGGACACTCCCTTAGGGTGTTGCCATGTTTGTAGGATTCAGTGTTGTGGACACTCTCTTAGGGTGTTGCCATGATTGTAGGATTCAGTGTTGTGGACACTCTTTGGGTGTTGCCATGTTTGTAGGATTCAGTGTTGTGACACTCTTTGGGTGTTGCCATGTTTGTAGGATTCAGTGTTGTGGACACTCTTTGGGTGTTGCCATGATTGTAGGATTCAGTGTTGTGACACTCTCTTAAGGTGTTGCCATGTTTGTAGGATTCAGTGTTGTGGACACTGTTTTGGTGTTGCCATGTTTGTAGGATTCAGTGTTGTGGAGACTCTTAGGGTGTTGCCATGTTTGTAGGATTCAGTGTTGTGGACACTCTCTTTGGGTGTTGCCATGTTTGTAGGATTCAGTGTTGTGGACACTTTTTAGGTGTTGCCATGTTTGTAGGATTTAGTGTTGTGGACACTCTCGTAGGGTGTTGCCATGTTTGTAGGATTCAGTGTTGTGGACACTCTTAGGGTGTTGCCATGTTTGTAGGATTCAGTGTTGTGGACACTCTCTTAGGGTGTTGCCATGTTTGTAGGATTTAGTGTTGTGACACTCGTAGGGTGTTGCCATGTTTGTAGGATTCAGTGTTGTGACACCTTAGGGTGTTGCCATGTTTGTAGGATTCAGTGTTGTGGACACTCTTAGGGTGTTGCCATGTTTGTAGGATTCAGTGTTGTGGACACTCCCTTAGGGTGTTGCCATGTTTGTAGGATTCAGTGTTGTGGACACTCTCTTAAGGTGTTGCCATGTTTGTAGGATTCAGTGTTGTGGACACTCTCTTAAGGTGTTGCCATGTTTGTAGGATTCAGTGTTGTGGACACTCTTTGGGTGTTGCCATGATTGTAGGATTCAGTGTTGTGGACACTCTCTTAAGGTATTGCCATGTTTGTAGGATTCAGTGTTGTGGACACTTTTTAGGTGTTGCCATGTTTGTAGGATTCAGTGGTGTGGACACTCTCTTAGGGTGTTGCCATGTTTGTAGGATTCAGTGTTGTGGACACTCTCTTAGGGTGTTGCCATGTTTGTAGGATTCAGTGTTGTGGACCCTCTCTTTGGGTGTTGCCATGTTTGTAGGATTCAGTGTTGTGGACACTCTTAGGGTGTTGCCATGTTTGTAGGATTCAGTGTTGTGGACACTCTTAGGGTGTTGCCATGATTGTAGGATTCAGTGTTGTGGACCCTCTCTTTGGGTGTTGCCATGTTTGTAGGATTCAGTGTTGTGGAAATAAAGGTTAAGTATAATCTCCTTTTCTTAAATCCTGGATTATCCAATCTTGTTTTTGTAGTTCCCAATGTAATGTTTGTGTTGATTGTATAGCTCTTCGATATGTTTGAATTCATTTGTATAAAGATCATTTATATGCAAGTGGAGCAAACAGATTAAGTATTATGGATGTAGCAAACAATGCATCAGGAGTTTTAAATTAACAAAATATGAGAAGTAAAGAAGTTATTCTATTCTAATTCATCTCTAAGGGTGGATCGATGGAGAATATGTTTCTTTTCACAGTCAGATACAAAAAGAATATGACATTAATAATTTGCATATTTTGTTGAAGTAATAGTGGATAAAAAATGCAAGAAGATCGATCTGTACCTGTTTTCATAATTTCTTTTTACAAAGTGAGATGCATTATATTGTTGGTATTTCCCAAACCAGTGGCGTGGTGGGTCATGTTTCACTGAGGGCATGGGCAAGGACATTTTGGTGCTCCCCCTCCCCAAATAAGATGCTCATAAGTAAAATGTGCACATTCATTTAAATTGACATGCACTGTTTATATGGCACCATTAAGATAATTGCATAAAATCAGTGTTTCAATTCTAGGGACAAAGAAAATTTTCCGAAAATGAAGGAGACTTTTGCAGAATGAAAGAAATTGAAGAAAAACTCCTAAATATTGAAGAAAATATCCCTAAATTGAAAGGAATTTCACAAAAATTGAAGAAAATCCCCAAAATGTCGAAAATGAAAAAAAACCTAAAGAAATTGAAAAAACTTGAAGAAATTGAAGAAGATTTGAAGAAAATTTTTAAAAGGCAGGAGGTGAAGGAAGGGGGAATTGGGTGGGCGGGGGGGGAATTGGGTGGGCAAACTGGTACTTGCTTAAGATTGTGTTAACTCATGATATAGGAGCGAAGGCCGAGAAGAACCGGTGGGGACCCAAGGGTTTCCGGGAAGCCCGGGCCTACGTTTTTTTGTGGTTTTGATAGCAGAAAAGGGCTTTAAAATGTGTCACATCTATGGGGCGAAGCTGCAGATACGGGTGCTGGGGATAGCAAAAAATTGCTTAATCCAGGTTTGACGTCATGGTAGGCAATTTTTTGGCTTGATTTTGATAGCAGAAGATTGCTTAAAATCATGTCAATTCCACACTAAAATTAGTTTAAAGGAATACATATTTTGGAACGAATGTTCAAATGTAGAATCCCATTGACTACAATATGTGTCTTTAGTTTGGGTCTAGGGATGGTTTTCATGTTTTTCATATAAGAATAAAGCTTTGAGAGAAAATATTTACAGTGTTTAGAATAAACAGTTTATAAGAATATATTCTCAAGACAATTTTTGCACCCATGTGAGCATTCAGCGCCCTCTACCAGCTGTATTCAATAAAATTGATGCCCTTCATGGTAGGGGCAGATATTAATATTGCTGACGAGGTATCTCCATGCATCTTCTATTGTCCAGGCTGAAATCCAGGGGCCCGCTCTAGTCCCAATGGTTGCGTTCGGGGTAAAGTCCCCGGAAATTGAGTCTTTTCTGTGGAAAATTTATGCGCTTTTGGACAACAAAAATGGAATATTACGTGCAAATAGTATATAAGAAGAAGTTATTGATCAACACATAAATTTTCCCAGGGTCTAAAAGATATATGTTTTTAGGTTGATTTTGGGGCCCCTTTGAGTACTCGGCCCCCTCTCAGAAAGCTTTGCTGGGGGGGCAGTTGCCCCCTTCCCCCTCTGCCACCACTCCACTGCCCAAACCATGCACAAACATATTATGGTGTCTGAATCTTACATTGTAAAATCATTTTATGTGTGTCATCAAATCAAATGGAAGAAAAAGCAAATGCAATTTTGAATTTACTGACATAAAGTTAAAATCTTGAAGAATAACAAAAGATCTATTTGACGGGTTTGCTAAGTGTAACGTTTTTATTTTCATTTATCAGCTGATGATGGTTTGCATAAAGGTTGCGGACATTTCAAATGAAGTTCGACCAATGGATGTATCTGAACCTTGGATTGACTGTTTACTGACAGAGTTTTTAATCAGGTAAACTTTCCAACTTGATCCTCCTAGGAACAGTGCTAGAGCTAGGGTACTTCAACGCTTATTAGAACACTTCTGAGCTAGGGTGCACCAATGCATATCAGAGCATTTGTGAGCTAGGGTACGCCAACCCTTATCAGAGCATATCTGAGCTAGGGTACGCCAACACTTATCAGAGCATTTCTGAGCTGGGGTACGCCAACACTTATCAGAGCATTTCTGAGCTAGGGTACGTCAACACTTATCAGAGCATTTCTGAGCTGGGGTACGCCAACGCTTATCAGAGCATTTCTGAGCTAGGGTACGCCAACACTTATCAGAGCATTTCTGAGCCAGGGTACGCCAACACTTATCAGAGCATTTCTGAGCTAGGGTAGCCAATGCATATCAGAGCACTTTTGAGCTAGGGTACGCCAACACTTATCAGAGCATTTCTGAGCTAGGACGCCAACTCTTATCAGAGCATTTCTAAGCTAGGGTACTTCAACTCATATCAGAGCATTTCTGAGCTAGGGTACGCCAACGATTATCAGAGCATTTCTGAGCGGTACGCCAACAGACAGAGCATTTCTGAGCTAGGGTATGCCAACGTTTATCAAAGCATTTCTGAGCTAGGGTACGCCAACGCTTATCAGAGCATTTCTGAGCTAGGGTACGCCAACACTTATCAGAGCATTTCTGAGCTAGGCACGCCTAACACTTATCAGAGCATTTCTGAGCTAGGGTACTTCAGCTTTATCAGAACATATCTGAGCTAGAGCATTTCTGAGCTAGGGTACGCCAGAGCATTTCTGAGCTAGGGTACGCCAACACTTATCAGAGCATTTCTGTGCTAGGGTATGCCAACACTTATCAGAGCATTTCTGAGCTAGGGTACGCCAGAGCATTTCTGAGCTAGGATACGCTAACACTTATCAGAGCATATCTGTGCTAGGGTACGCCAACGCTTATCAGAGCATATCTGAGCTAGGGTACGCCAACACTTATCAGAACATATCTGAGCTAGGGTACGCCAACACTTATCAGAGCATATCTGTGCTAAGATACGCCAACGCTTATCAGAGTATTTCTGAGTCAATCTTGCTTTTAATTTGTAAAAATTGTTGGGATAGTTTTGCCGATGTGGCTGATCAAAGTTCTGATGCATGTCAAGTAGGTAAGGGAACCCAGGTTATTGCTTCTTTGTACTATGTTCTGTGACATTGAACAATTAATATTGCCTTTTAGGGGGTGGGGTGTTGTGGTGGGTAAGCTTTTTAAGTTCAAGAAGATTTCTTTTTTTTTAAAGGATTAGTGCAATGGCCAAGCATGCCCATCTTTTGAAAAGGATTTAGAAACAAAATGGAAAGCATTTAAAAATCTTTTCCATTAAAAGATAGAGTTTAGCATCATTTGTTTGAAAACTGAAACAAAATGGTGATATCAAAGCCTCAGATTTCTCAAATTCTTTATGTATTTTATCAATTTTTCCTGCAATTTTGTTTAAAAACCAGGATAGAAATCTTTCTGAATCAGAAATGATACACAAACAGTTTGAGGAAAATAATTTAAATAGTGAAAAAATTTATCTCTGTGAGGAATCAGGCTGTGAATAAGATGTTTGAATGCTTTAAACTTATTTTTCTTCACCATGTTTTGTTTCTTTTGAAGTCCTCTTTCATATAAGATGCTTGACCACTAAACTAATCCTTTAAGATATTTTTGTTGAAATTGACAATATAATACTTGGATAACTTGGTCAGTGATTATTATTAAATTCCTACCAAATCTGTATTAAAGAATAGGCCTGAGGGTACAACACTAGTTATATAATTTCTTTGGCATGTGATGTTTCTTTCAGAGTGACCTGGAGAAACTTGAGGGTCTGCCTGTGGCACCCTTCATGGACCGGGAGAAGGTGACCAAACCGTCATCTCAGGTGGGGTTCATCAGATTTGTGCTGCTGCCACTCTTTGAGGCCCTGGGTGTTCTATTTCCTAAGTTAGAGGTAAGACATTGCACATAATCCAAGGTCTTTGACTATTCAAGAGAAATGATGGCAGTATTTCAGTTCTTTTTACTATCAGGATAATTTTGTTCAGTATATCAGTTCTTTTACTATCAGGATAATTTTGTTCTAATGCTAGTGAGTTTACAAAAAGGTGATAAACTTCGGAAAGTGATGACAAAGTCTTTATTACGAGCAAAGACAATTCAACACAATGTAAAAGTAAAAAGTTTGTAGATTCCTAACAATGTATTAACAAGGTAAGCTGTTAAACGTGTGGACAATCTAAATTGTTTAGATTCCTAACAATGTATTATTGGCAAACCAGGTAAGCTGTTAAACATGTGTGGACAATCTAAATTGTTTAGATTCCTAACAATGTATTATTGGCAAAACAGGTAAGCTGTTAACATTTGTGGACAATCTAAATTGTTGAGATTCCTAACAATGTATTATTGGCAAACCAGGTAAGCTGATAAACATGCGTGGACAATCTAAATTGTTTAGATTCCTAACAATGTATTATTGGCAAACCAGGTAAGCTGTTTACATGTTTGGATAATCTAAATTGTGTAGATTCCTAACAATGTATTATTGGCAAACCAGGTAAGCTGATAAACATGCGTGGACAATCTAAATTGTTTAGATTCCTATCAATGTATTATTGGCAAACTAGGTAAGTTGTTAACATGTGTGGACAATCTAAATTGTTTTGATTCCTAACAATGTATTATTGGCAAACTAGGTAAGCTGTTAACATGTGTGGACGATCTAAATTGATTAGATTCCTAACAATGTATTATTGGCAAACCAGATAAGCTGTTAAACATGCGTGGACAATCTAAATTGTTTAGATTCCTAATAATGTATTATTGGCAAACCAGGTAGGCTGTTTACATGTTTGGATAATCTAAATTGTGTAGATTCCTAACAATGTATTATTGGCAAACCAGATAAGCTGTTAAACAGTCAATCAAAATTGTTTGTTTATCAATGTATTTTGGATAAGCTGTTAACTGGACAATCTAAATTGATTAGATTCCTAACAATGTATTATTGGCAAACCAGGTAAGCTGTTAACATGTGTGGACAATCTAAATTGATTAGATTCCTAACAATGTATTATTGGCAAACTAGGTAAGTTGTTAACATGTGTGGACAATCTAAATTGTTTTGATTCCTATCAATGTATTATTGGCAAACTAGGTAAGCTGTTAACATGTGTGGACAATCTAAATTGATTAGATTCCTAACAATGTATTATTGGCAAACCAGGTAAGCTGTTAACATGTGTGGACAATTTATATTGTTTAAAAGTAAATTGTATGAATATATGGACATGGATTTGAGGAATGATGGCAGTGTTTCAGTTCTTTTCTATCATGATTTTTGCCCTAGTGCTACAGAAGTCTGTTCACAAAAGTTGATACACTTGAGAAAGTGATCACAAAATCTTTATTAAGAACAAAGACAATGGACACAGTATGGATGGATGTAGAAAACATTAGCTTAATTGCTTCAAATCAAGTCAATGCTATATTTGCATCTATGACATATCTTAAATTAAAGTGGATGTGGGGTTTTGTTTGCACAAATGATCATATATGTGAAGAGCATTGTCTACACTTAATGTTGAGGTGAAATGTGCATATTAATCAGGTTATTTGAAAAACAATAGACTTTTGTACAAAATGTTTAACATTCATGAGCGCATAACTTAAGTTATGAATGATGTACATTCATGTAACTTGGCACAGGGGTAGAGGACATGGGTACTATTCAAATAAGCATGATTGGGGGTTGTGTGTGCATACTAATTAGTTTATTTGCATAACAATACAAATGATTGTATCTATGATATCTATGATATATTTGTATCTATGATATATTTGTATCTTTGATATATTTGTATCTATGATATAAGTTAAAGTGGGAGTAGGTATTTTGTTTGCACAATCATCATATATGTAAAGAGCATTGTCTACACTCAATGGTGAGGTGTAGTATGCATATTAAGTAGGTTATTTGCATAACAATAGACTTGTGTACAAAATATTTAACCTGAGATAACTTGCTATTTGGCTTAGTGGTAGATGGCATTGGTGCTGTTCAGTTGAGCATGATTGGTGGATTGTGTGTGCATAATAATTAGCCTATTTGCATAGCAATGAAAATATTTGTATATGTGGTATCTCTTGAATTGAAGTGGGTATGATGATTTTGCCTAAACAAATGATCATACAGTATATGTGAAGAGCATTGTTCACACTTAATAGTGAGGTATAGTGTGCATTTGCTGCAATATGTTTGACCTGAGATCAAAAATATATGGCTTATGACATACTAACTTCACATTTCTAATTTTGTTATCATACTGACATTCCTGACATGAATAGCAATCAAAATGTTTGTCTTGCCATGAATAAAGAAGCAATTAAAAGTTTCCTCGCTTCTAAAGAATGTTAAATTAGGGGTTTGGGAAATATAAACAATAAGCAGAATGTGGGGTAGAAGATGACATGATGATAAAGTAGCTGAAGGAATTAGAATGAGGTCTGACCCTGCTACCCAATTTCTGTATATACTTCCTGCTATAAGCCCATTCTCGATACTAGCTTTCAATAGACAAGCATACTGTCCTTCTGACAGTTCTAGTTGTATTTTTGATGTTAAATAGCAAATTTGTGAATGGCCATACCTCTTTATTTTCTGATGTTTGTTTGTTTTATAAATCGTGTATCACAATAGCTTGAATCTGATCCTGACATTGACCCCTATCAACTTGAGGACACATTCTTAGAAAGACTGGAATTACAGAAAGAAATTAAAGAATTACAGTTTCAAAAATGAAGTGTCTTGCTGTTTATACATCACAAACTTTGCATCAAGATCCTTAAACACTCATCCGTGACTTGTAAACTAAAAATCTTTGCATCAAGAATCTTCAAACACTTATCCGTAACTTGTAAACTAAGAATCTTTGCATCAAGAATCCTCAAACACTCATCCGTGACTTGTAAACTAAACTAAGAATCTTTGCCTCAAGAATCCTCAAACACTCATCCGTGACTTGTAAACTAAGAATCTTTGCATCAAGAACCTCAAACACTCATCCTGACTTGAAAACTAAGAATCTTTGCATCAAGAATCCTCAAACACTCATCCGTGACTTGTAAACTAAGAATCTTTGCATCAAGAATCCTCAAACACTCATCCGTGACTTGTAAACTAAGAATCTTTGCATCAAGAACCCTCAAACACTCATCCGTGACTTGAAAACTAAGAATCTTTGCATCAAGAATCCTCAAACACTCATCCGTGACTTGTAAACTAAGAATCTTTGCATCAAGAATCCTCAAACACTCATCCGTAACTTGTAAACTAAGAATCTTTGCATCAAGAATCCTCAAACACTCATCCGTGACTTGTAAACTAAACTAAGAATCTTTGCCTCAAGAATCCTCAAACACTCATCCGTGACTTGTAAACTAAGAATCTTTGCATCAAGAACCCTCAAACACTCATCCGTGACTTGAAAACTAAGAATCTTTGCATCAAGAATCCTCAAACACTCATCCGTGACTTGTAAACTAAGAATCTTAGCATCAAGAATCCTCAAACACTCATCCGTGACTTGTAAGCTAATAATCTTTGCAACAAGAATCCGCAAACACTCATCCATGACTTGTAAACTAAGAATCTTTGCATCAAGAATCCTCAAACACTCATCCATGACTTGTAAACTAAAAATCTTTGCATCAAGAATCCTCAAACACTCATCCGTGACTTGTAAACTAAAAATCTTTGCATCAAGAATCCTCAAACACTTATCCGTGACTTGTAAACTAAGAATCTTTGCATCAAGAATCCTCAAACACTCATCCGTGACTTGTAAACTAAGAATCTTTGCATCAAGAACCCTCAAACACTCATCCGTGACTTTTAAACTAAGAATCTTTGCATCAAGAATCCTCAAACACTCATCCATGACTTGTAAACTAAGAATCTTTGCATCAAGAATCCTCAAACACTCATCCGTGACTTGTAAACTAAGAATCTTTGCATCAAGAATCCTCAAACACTCATCCGTGACTTGTAAACTAAGAATCTTTGCATCAAGAACCCTTAAACACTCATCTGTGACTTGTAAACTAAGAATCTTTGCATCAAGAATCCTCCAACACTCATCCGTAACTTTTAAACTAAGAATCTTTGCATCAAGAATCCTCAAACACTCATCCGTGACTTGTAAACTAAGAATCTTTGCATCAAGAATCCTCAAATACTCATCCGTGACTTGTAAACTAAGAATCTTTCTGCAAAACACTCATCCATGACTTGTAAACTAAAAATCTTTGCATCAAGAATCCTCAAACACTCATCCGTGACTTGTAAACTAAGAATCTTTGCATCAATAATCCTCAAACACTCATCAGTGACTTGTAAACTAAAAACCTTTGCATCAAGAATCCTCCAACACTCATCCGTGACTTGTAAACAAGAATCTTTGCATTAAGAATCCTCAAACACTCATCCGTGACTTTTAAACTAAGAATCTTTGCATCAAGAATCCTCAAACACTCATTTGACTTGAAAACAAGAATCTTTGCATCAAGAATCCTCAAACACTCATCCGTGACTCAAACACTCATCCATGACTTGTAAACTAAGAATCTTTGCATCAAGAATCCTCAAACACTCATCCGTGACTTGTAAACTAAGAATCTTTGCATCAAGAATCCTCAAACACTCATCCGTGACTTGTAAACTAAGAATCTTTGCATCAAGAATCCTCAAACACTCATCAGAACTTGTAAACTGAACTTTTGTAAACTAAGAATCTTTGCATCAAGAATCCTCAAACACTCATCCATGACTTGTAAACTAAGAATCTTTGCATCAAGAACCCTCAAACACTCATCCGTGACTTGTAAACTAAGAATCTTTGCATCAAGAATCCTCAAACACTCATCCGTGACTTGTAAACTAAGAATCTTTGCATCAAGAATCCTCAAACACTCATCCGTGACTTGTAAACTAAGAATCTTTGCATCAAGAATCCTCAAACACTCATCCATGACTTGTAAACTAAGAATCTTTGCATCAAGAATCCTCAAACACTCATCCATGACTTGTAAACTAAGAATCTTTGCATCAAGAACCCTCAAACACTCATCCATGACTTGTAAACTAAAAATCTTTGCATCAAGATCCGTGACTTGTAAACTAAAAATCTTTGCATCAAGAATCCTCAAACACTCATCGTGACTTGTAAACTAAAGAATCTTTGCATCAAGAACCCTCAAAACACTCATCCGTGACTTGTAAACTAAGAATCTTTCATCAAGAACCTCAAACACATCAAGAATCTTTGCATCAAGAATCCTCAAACACTCATCCGTGACTTGTAAACTAAGAATCTTTGCATCAAGAATCCTCAAACACTCATCCGTGACTTGTAAACTAAGAATCTTTGCATCAAGAATCCTCAAACACTCATCCGTGACTTGTAAACTAAGAATCTTTGCATCAAGAACCCTTAAACACTCATCTGTGACTTGTAAACTAAGAATCTTTGCATCAAGAATCCTCCAACACTCATCCGTAACTTTTAAACTAAGAATCTTTGCATCAAGAATCCTCAAACACTCATCCGTGACTTGTAAACTAAGAATCTTTGCATCAAGAATCCTCAAATACTCATCCGTGACTTGTAAACTAAGAATCTTTGCAACAAGAATCCGCAAACACTCATCCATGACTTGTAAACTAAAAATCTTTGCATCAAGAATCCTCAAACACTCATCCGTGACTTGTAAACTAAGAATCTTTGCATCAATAATCCTCAAACACTCATCAGTGACTTGTAAACTAAAAACCTTTGCATCAAGAATCCTCCAACACTCATCCGTGACTTGTAAACAAGAATCTTTGCATTAAGAATCCTCAAACACTCATCCGTAACTTTTAAACTAAGAATCTTTGCATCAAGAATCCTCAAACACTCATCCATGACTTGTAAACTAAGAAAGCTATTTTCAAACACGCTATAAGGAAGAAAATTTGTAGAGCTCTCCACAATACCTCTTAAGATTATCAAGCAATTAAAGATAAAGAAGGAACTTGTATATAATTAGTTCTACAGAGGTGCATTATCCCTGGTATATTACTCCTTTCCATTCAGTAGGTTTGAAAGCTAACTCAAATTCATTTCTCAGATTGACAGTATCTTATCAACAAGAAGTGACATTTCTTTCCTTAAGAACGTTGATGCAGGTGTATAATCAGGTTTAACCTAGAACTTTATTTATAAATACTTGAGCCCGAAAGTTGAAAAGCTGTAGAATTGTCAATTGTGAGCCATCAGCTGTCTTTGCATTATTTACCACCTCAGTGGCAATTAAGTAAGAAACTCACAACAACATTCAAAGGTGTATGGATAGGTAAAAGATTTATAAACACCAGAAACGGCTTTCAATTGTGGTGAATATTTGAATTGTTGGTTTATGGCCGATCAATGTTTGTAATTCTTTTAATTTCTGTCTTCTTGTTTTCTTCGCTAAATTTTGACTAAAGGTATGCAATTTTTCACATCCTGGTCATATTCCAGTAACATTGGTGAAGGATTGAAAAACAAGTTGCGAGATTGAGTTGATCAAATTTGGATCATTTATTATGATATGGCTTTAATATTCTAAGTGGTGTAAAATGAGACCTGCTGTAATTTTCATGGGTTATACCATTTGTTGCCTTTACTGGTCCATGGATCTTAAAAATGAATTTGTTTCTTTGCAGGAGCACATCATTGAACCAGTGAGGAGAGGCCTGGACTACTACACGGAGATGAACAAAGCACTGGAGGAAGAGCAACGTAAGAAGTCAGAGGTAGACAAGAAGCAGCCAGTGCAGAATGGAGGTGGACCAATCAACAAAGGGAACGGCCCAGATCCACGGTTTCCCATAGAAACGGAACACTCTTACAATGACACGGAAAAGGTCTTGAATTCAAACTCTATTAATGAGAAGAAAAGTGCAAAAATAACACCGCCGGGTGATGAAGCGCGACCCTACGTCAAAGCAAAATGACATAGAAACTGCTTGGAGAATAAGTCTGATGATGATTTGGAAGGCAGCTATCGTACAAATCAAAAAGACTGAACGGCCACTCCAACCCTGAAGTGCACATTCTGTGTGTAATTGTGCGTCTGTTTGTTAGTTTTGACACTACGGGTATGAATGGTGCTCTGTGGGGTGCAGGGGTCTAGTGACAAAGACTGCAGCCTGCAACATGCATAAAGCAGGACAAGTCAAGTCATTGGAAGTATTCTTGTTGTGTGTACTATGCATGAATGTAGCTGCCGTTGTTGGGTGTGAGGCGTAGCAGAGCAGACCTAAAGATTAGAGAAAAGATTAGAGAAAAGATTACAGAAAAGATTACAGAAAAGATTACAGAAAAGATTACAGAAAAGATTACAGAAAAGATTACAAAAATTAAACTTCCACATTAGGAAAACTAGAATACAGTGTCAGTGCACCTGTCTGGGGGCAAGAACAATTTTGCCACTAAGTAGAGGTCATTCAGGAAAGCCAAAACCATTGACCCTTTCAATTCTATTGGTGATAGACATCATGAAATAAAAGAGTTTTACTTGGATTAGACACAATTATATCCATGGCATTAAAAACATTGACAAGCAGCCACTGTACCAAGAAGTTACAAATATTGATAAAAAGTTGCTTTTGAAAAGGTGATGATATTCAAATGATATGCACAGAAATTGTTTTGTTACATGTATGCTAAAGAGTTTTCAGGCTTATTTTTATTTGGATTGTTTATAGGTCACAGTCTGCCACATGGTGTATACCATTAACTTTTGACAGCTGAGGAAATGAATTATTGATTTGATTTGCTTTCTTTTCACAACTGGATGGGTTTCTGATTGTTAAAAAGTGGTACCTAAGAGTGCAGCTGATGCTATTGAGGCAAGTCATGATGCTATTAAGCCACGTCATGGTGCTATTGAGCCATGTCATGATGCTATTGAGCCACGTCATGATGCTATTGAGCCGTCATGATGCTATTGAGCCACGTCATGATGCTATTAGCCACGTCATGATGCTATTAGCCACGTCATGATGCTATTAGCCACATCATGATGATATTGAGCCATGTCATGATGCTATTGAGCCATGTCATGATGATATTGAGCCACGTCATGATGCCATTGAGCCAAGTCATGATGCTATTGAGCCACGTCATGATGCTATTGAGCCATGTCATGATGCTATTGAGCCACGTCATGATAATATTGAGCCATGTCATGATGCCATTGAGCCATGTCATAATGCTATTGAGCCACGTCATGATTGTGCCAAGTCATGATGCTATTGAGCCACATCATGATGCCATTGAGCCAAGTCATGATGCTATTGTGCCACGTCATGATGCTATTGAGCCACGTCATGATGCTATTGAGCCACATCATGATGCTATTGAGCCAAGTCATGATGCTATTGAGCCAAGTCATGATGCTATGGAACCACGTTATGATGCTATAGAGCCACGTCATGATGCTATTGAGCCACGTCATGATGCTATTGAGCCACGTCATGATGCCATTGGAACACGTTATGATGCCATTGAGCCATGTCATAATGCTATTGAGCCACGTCATGATGCTATTGAGCCACGTCATGATGCCATTGAGCCACGTCATGATGCTATTAAGCCACGTCATGATGCCATTGAGCCACACCATGATGCCATTGAGCCATGTCATAATGCTATTGAGCCAAGTCATGATGCCATTGAGCCACGTCATGATGCCATTGAGCCACGTCATGATGCTATTGAGCCAAGTCATGATGCCATTGAGGCACGTCATGATGCCATTGAGCCACGTCATGATGCCATTGAGCCACGTCATGATGCCATTGAACCACATCATGATGCCATTGAACCACGTCATGATGCTATTGAGCCAAGTCATGATGCTATTGAGCCACGTCATGATGCTATTGAGCCATGTCATGATGTCATTGAGCCAAGTCATGATGTCATTGAGCCAAGTCATAATGCCATTGACCCACGTCATGATGCCATTGAGCCACGTCATGATGCTATAGAGCCAAGTCATGATGCCATTGAGCCACGTCATGATGCCATAAAGCCACGTCATGATGCTATTGAGCCACGTCATGATGCTATTGAGCCACGTCATGATGCCATTGAGCCACGTCATGATGCTATTGAGCCACGTCATGATGCTATTGAGCCACGTCATGATGCCATTGAGCCAAGTCATGATGCCATTGAGCCACGTCATGATGCCATTGAGCCACGTCATGATGCCATTGAGCCACGTCATGATGCTATTGAAGCCAAGTCATGATGCTATTGAGCCAAGTCATGATGCTATTGAGCCAAATCATGATGCTATTGAGCCACGTCATGATGCTATTGAGCCACTTCATGATGCTATTGAGCCACGTCATGATGCTATTGAGCCACGTCATGATGCTATTGAGCCGCGTCATGATGCTATTGAGCCCGCGTCATGATGCTATTGAGCCACGTCATGATGCTATTGAGCCACGTCATGATGCTATTGAGCCAAGTCATGATGCTATTGAGCCACGTCATGATGCTATTGAGCCACGTCATGATGCTATTGAGCCACGTCATGATGCTATTGAGCCATGTCATGATGCTATTGAGCCACGTCATGATGCTATTGAGCCACGTCATGATGCCATTGAGCCACGTCATGATGCCATTGAGCCAAGTCATGATGCCATTGAGCCACGTCATGATGCCATTGAGCCACGTCATGATGCCATTGAGCCACGTCATGATGCCATTGAGCCACGTCATGATGCCATTGAGCCATGCTATTGAGCCAAGTCATGATGCTATTGAGCCAAGTCATGATGCTATTGAGCCAAGTCATGATGCTATTGAGCCAAGTCATGAAGCTGTAGTAGAACATTAGATTGTGCAAGAAATTCCTGAGAAGTATGGAATTTATTCTGGACTTCAAAGCAAATATGAACAGTTGGTACTAGTATCATATTGGCCACGCAAAGTATGTGTTATGTGTCATTCCAAGAAAATGGCTCATAATTAAGTCATGAAAATGACACCTTTTAAATGTGACTACCTCTGCTTGCCCCTCCCCCCTCAATGTGCTGTCTATATGGTCATGGGTATGTGTTTTTATTGAAGAAGGTTAAAAGCAAGCTTCATTTGTCTGTATCACAGGATGGCATCATTTCATATTTATGATAATGGGTGGTACACGATGGCTGATACATGACATTAACTGTATGTATTTATGTGAATTAGCAAAGATCAAGACATTGCAATTTTCTGGAAGAGTGATTGTAAGCTGATGCCAAACAGAACACCAGAAGTGAGATGAACCAAGCAAAGGTCATTTTTTACTTGACTATTCAAAGAATAGTAGAGCTGAGCTATTCTACCACCCCCGATGTCGGCGGCGTCATTTAGTTAAAATCTTGGTTCAAGTTTTCATATCTTAAGTTATAAATGGTGTACATTCATGTGACTTGGCATAGGGGTAGAGGACATGGGTACTAATTAAATGAGCATGATTGGAGAGTTGTGTGTGCATACTAATTAGCTTAATTACATAACAATGACTATTTGTCAGGCTAAAGTTTTCATAACCTAAGCTATGAATGGTGTACATGTACATTTATGTAACTTGGCATAGGGGCACTGTTCAAGTGAACATGATTAGGGGTTGTATGTGCATACTAATTAGCTTATTTGCATAACAATTTAAATATTTGTATCTATGATATCTCTTAAATTACACTGGTTGTGGGGATTTTTTTGCACATTTTCTACACTTAATGTTGAGGTTCAGTGTGCATATTAATTAGGTTATTTGCCTAACAATAGACTTTCGTACAAAATGTTTAACATTCATGAGTGCATAGCTTGAGTTATGAATGATGTACATTCATGTAACTTGGCACAGGGGTAGAGAACATAGGTACTGTTCAAATAGGCATGATTTGGGGGTTGTGTGTGCATACTAATTAGCTTATTTGCATAACAATGAACATATTTGTATCTATGATATGTCTAAAATTAAAGCAGGAGTGGGGATTTTGTTATTGTCTTCACTTAATGGTGAGGTGGATTGTGCATATTAATTAGGTCATTTGCTTAACAATAGACTTTCGTAGAAAATATTTAACCTGAGATGATAACTTGATACAATTGTAGGTGGCATTGGTACTGTTCATTTAATCATGATTGGGGGGTTGTGTGTACATACTAATTGGCTTATTTGCATAACAATGAAAATATCTGTATCTATATTATCTCTTAATAGAGAAGTGGGTGTGGTGATTTTGTTTACACAAATGATCATATATGTGAAGAGCATTGTCTACACTTGATGGTGAGGTGTAATGTGCATGTTAATTAGGTTATTTGCATAACAATTTTCCCTCAACTTTTTCAGCTTGTAAATTGTAATTACCCTTAACTAGATTCTTTTCAAGTACTTACCTGGCATATCCAATAGTTTAATCCCCAAAATCACAGGGAAAAATATGAAAGAATACCTAAAGACTGAGGATATCAGGATGTGATGTCACAAATATATAGAAGTCAGATTCCAGTCGTTTCTAAACAAATAAGACAAAACTTTTGACTTAAATATCTCCTAAATGGATTAATATTTTGGAATGCTTCCTTCACCATCTTTTTAATTCTTTCTGAGTCCTCTTTCATATAAGGTGAATTAACTTGACCACTGAACTAATCCTTTAAGATGAATAAAGAGGGTAGTTAGGTAAGTAAATGACTAATGAAATAACAAATAATTGCATTATGCTGCAAGGATATATTGTTAATATTTCATTGACATGGGTAAGTCATGATGGGTCTCTCTTTTCTGTGTAACTCAATGGGTATATATATTGAAAGAGGTGTTTCATTTATTAAGATTTCTTTTTTCCACCAAATTCTTGTCTTGTGTTTTCATGGGTCTAAATCGGCACAAACCATTTTCAACTGTTGCTAGTAGACTCCCTACACATGTAAAGTTAACATCCCTACACATGTGAAGTTAACGTCCCTAAGTTAACGTCCCTACACATGTGAAGTTAACGTCCCTACACATGTGAAGTTAACGTCCCTACACATGTGAAGGTAACGTTCCTACACATGTGAAGTTAACGTCCCTACACATGTGAAGTTTCCTACACATGTGAAGTTAACGTCCCTACACATGTGAAGTTAACATCCCTACACATGTGAAGTTAACGTCCCTACACATGTGAAGTTAACGTCCCCACACATGTGAAGTAAACGTTGTTTCGTTTGTTTGTATACTCTTGGTGCAATACAGACTTTTTACTTTTTGAAGATTTTATGTGCTTCAAATCAATCACTGCCAAAATATGCATTGGCATAACCAGCTGACTAAGTCAGGTGAGATGTCACATGACAAGAAATATAAAATCTCTTAAAGATCATTTGTAGATATCAGAGGTATGGGTGATGCTAGTTCTGGGACCAACAGTTTCAATTTAAAGATCTTTGTTTTATTTTGCCAAAATGATTGAATGTTTGCATTATGCAAATATTGCAGCTGACCAACAGAGCCAGTGCAAGATGGGAATGACCTTCGACCTGTGTTTTGCCAGGCAGCTACTGATGTGTATATTGTGTAGGTTAGTATTGGTGCAACTCATATTATTTGTGTATGGTGCGTGATTGGGGAAAGCAACTCATTTTAATTATTAAGTTTCACCACATGTATATGCCCCACATGGTTTCTTGTCAATATACGAGTGCTTTAAAAATGTACTTTCCATGAAGATCTGGAAACAAGTGATCGCTGATCATGCAGCAATTTATAAAATGCATTCAAGCTTTGCTTTGAATTTGTATCAATTTGATTTTGATGTTTGAATTTTTATATACAATTGTAAATATTTTTGAATGTACCTCTATATAAAGATTTAGATTTTATTTTGTTAATGGTTGATCCATCACTTGGATGGACGAATGGCTGAATTTTGTCATGTTCCTACACATTAATTTCTATCAGGTGGTGTTCATTTCTATCAGATGGTGTTAATTTCTATCAGGTGGTGTTAATTTCTATCAGGTGGTATTAATTTCTATCAGGTGGTGTTAATTTCTATCAGGTGGTGTTAATATCTATCAGGTGGTGTTAATTTCTATCAGGTGGTGTTAATATCTATCAGGTGGTGTTAATATCTATCAGGTGGTGTTAATATCTATCAGGTGGTGTTGATATCTATCAGGTGGTGTTCATTTCTATCAGGTGGTGTTAATTTCTATCAGGTGGTATTAATTTCTATCAGGTGGTGTTAATTTCTATCAGGTGGTGTTAATATCTATCAGGTGGTGTTAATTTCTATCAGGTGGTGTTAATATCTATCAGGTGGTGTTAATATCTATCAGGTGGTGTTGATATCTATCAGGTGGTGTTGATATCTATCAGGTGGTGTTAATTTCTATCAGGTGGTGTTGATATCTATCAGGTGGTGTTGATATCTATCAGGTGGTGTTAATATCTATCAGGTGGTGTTAATATCTATCAGGTTGTGTTAATTTATATCAGGTGTTGTTAATTTCAATCAGGTTGTGTTCATTTCTATCAGGTGGTGTTCATTTCTATCAGGTGGTGTTCATTTCTATCAGGTGGTGTTTATTTCTATCAGGTGGTGTTCATTTTTATCAGGTGGTGTTAATATGAAAATTGCACCTTCTTTAGCCACCACAAGCTTTATGTTTATAGAGATGCTCTGACACATGCACAAATAATGTACTCTTGTGTTCTTAAGTAAGGCAGACCTCACAGTAATGTTTGCTCTCTGCAGTACCAATAGGGAGTAAGTTCTTCTAAGGTTGTTTGTTCTTCCACTTGTGGTGCCATTAATGGGTATAAACTCTGCAACACAAAATATAAATACGTATCTGGAAATGGTAAAGAAGAAATAACTTGTGGTAATTAATTGCTGCAGTTGTGCTGTTCACGGTAACTGTTGAATGTTGCAACCACCTGCTCGAAGGTTCTCAATATTTCAAAACAAAATTTACAAATATTTATTGGAAAATTTAACTAAATTTAACAGAATCAAATTAAAAAAATACTGCCATCTTCCACAGAAAACATTTGTAGCATAGTGTCTCATTGAAACATTGTTGCTCCCATCGTAATTGTCATGCTTGAGACTTGTACATCAGAAAGTGGTACATTCTGGAGCACGCTTGCCCAGATGTCATACATTAATCCAGATGTCATACATTAATGTGATTACCATGTTGTGGTTCAATGTCATTATTGTTAGTCGTGCCATAGATATCCTGTCTTGCAATACATTGCATTGCAATGCACTTCATTTGGTTTGATTTATGTACAGTGATGTACATGCTGTAATGATCTTGTATCAATACCACAGGTTTTTGTTGCATGTGGTGACGTAGATGTCAAGACTTCCAGTGCCAGGGATGTTATTGGATATCATTACTTGCAGTGACGTAGATGTCATCAATTCTGTTGTCGTGTGAATAGCGACATACTGTCACAGATAAAATGGCTTCCACTGTCACAGATGTTGTTATCTACCTACTGTGGTGTAGCGGTTATCATACCTGTCTACAGACCGCGAGGCCCTGGGTTCAAGCCTGGGTTGGGCAGACACGCCAGACAAGGCTGTAAACATTGACTTGGTTGTCCATGTTATGTCTGTCAGTACGTCGTACCTGTGTTCTTGTCCGGGTCGTATTAAGCATTTTGTGATAGCATTGTTACTATCATAACCGAATACGCAGGCGACGACCCCGTCATTGTAATTGTGTGTTCAGTCGTCGTTCGTTGCCACAGATGTTGTTTCATTAGTGTCACGAGAATTAGGGTTGGTGATGACGACTATCAGTATTACACTGGACGGTGCATCCACATTGATGGTTTTACTTTGGGGGTTACTCCAACACAGAATTGCTGTCATTGGTCACTTTAAGAAAGTGATGTAGGAAGTTTAACAGCAAGGATTCTATTAGGTTATAATGAGTTTGTAAACAACAGGATTATTACTGTAAGTATTGGAGAAATTTGTTAAACATCAGTGTTTGTGAAATTAAGATAACCCCTGAATAGTACCTCCCACTCAGTACGCATGGAACGGTGGACCCCTGCAAACACAGAATAATTTCATCTTGTGTTGTGCGGTCTTAGTATATTTGTGGGTCATAGTTTTATCTTGTGAAAACTAGTTGCTTATTAAACAGCTTTTATTGTAAAGAATACTGAGCCAAATATTTCTGTGGGGTTAAATTCCAACCAAAGAGCACGCTGTTTCTAACATGTTGCTCTTTTGGGTGTGTAATTCTGTAAATACAAAATGAAGATAAATAAAAGTTATAACCGTGACTTCCTGCGTGAACTGTTTTTGTTCGATTGCAGGCATACAACTGACATTTTAGCTGTTGGGTGTTCATTTTTATACATTTTACCTAGCATATAGCCTTGTAAAATAAGTGTGTGTACTGTATATAATTTTGTTTGTCACATGTTCTGATATTTAAATGTCCTTTGAATACTCATAACAGCAAGTTGTATCATAGAACTATTGTACAGAAATATAGAGAAGAAATAATCTTATTGGACTTCGGTGACTGCTGTGCTCATCACAGACAATGAAAAACCGCTTCTTATTACAGATAGGACTTGCATTTATTTATAAGTTGTTTTTGATCAGAGTGAAGGACAAATAAATTGAGCATAGCCAAGTCACACAATGAATATTCATGTGTATTTGCATGAGATGATAACAATAGACAATAACAAGTGCAAAAGGTAAAAGCAACAAGAAATATGATGAATGCCATGAGAGTAACATGATAACCCCACCTTTCATTACACCAAGTGTGGGTGGATGGCTTTTGCTGTCCTGTAATAAATCCCTGACAATTCTAGGAGCAATGGAACCCTCATATTAATTCATGGTGTAAGCATCAATTTGCTGGCACTCCATATCAGCAAGAAGTAAATTCAAAGGCAGTGGAAAGATGTAAGCAAGCATGCATATCGTGTACATCTCCTTATTGACCATTTTTAAACCTCTGAAACATCTCCACTCTACCTCCTTTCACATGAACGATTTCCAGGTGACTGTTTTTCACCACACACACTTCAGTAGATGACACATGATACCAAGGATGTTTCTGTTCTTAGGGCAGCCTAAAAAGAAATTACACAATTTTATTTTGATCGTACGCATTATACTCCATGTTGTAGTCTAATCTTTTTCTTCATATTTAAAAAAAAATGTAACTGACTAACATAAAAAAAACAAATATATATATTTCTCAAGCTCACAAATCGCGTGCGGATGACTATCAACAAGCCAAGTTGGCAAACAGAGATTAAAGTTCCCAATGCATGCCCAGGCACAGCACACAGTATCGAGTAACAGGTCCGTAGCTTAAGCCAGCCCAGGCATGAAATTCAATGATATCCAGTGTTTCTCTCGGAGAGGTATGAATGCAAGTTCGGTAAGTGAGAAATGCAGAATCCAATCACCAAAAACAGGCAAAAACAGCGGTTGGGGAAATAAGGAGATGTACACGATATGTAAAAGCAATTACAGAATTGTATTAGAGTTCCCAAGCCCAAGAACCCCCACCCCCACCTTGTGATCTATCATCCAATAGGCTTTGTATTTACAATCTCCACAGGCATAACTTATTTTCTAAGTCTATTAGATTTGGCTTCTTGTGTAACCGGGCAATGTGTATGTTAGATTTAGTCAGGTGTGTATGAGATTAGGCTGTGTGTGTATCCAGCATTGTTGGGTGTGTGTCCCATCTGAATAGTTGTGAATCAGGCATGGCCAGGTGTGTTTCAGATTGAGGTAGATATGTCCATCTTGTGGGGTGTGTGTCACAAATGAACAGTTTTGATTTAAGCATGTCCAGGTGTGTTTCAAATTGAGGCAGTTATATCCATCTTTTGTGGTGTGTGTCACAATTGAACAGTTTTGATTTAAGCATGGCCAGGTGTGTTTCAGATTGAGGCAGATATGTCCAACTTTTGGGGTGTGTGTCACAATTGAACAGTTTTGATTTAGGCATGGCCAGGTGTGTTTCAGATTGAGGCAGATATGTCCAACTTTTGGGGTGTGTGTCACAATTGAACAGTTTTGATTTAGGCATGGCCAGGTGTGTTTCAGATTGAGGCAGATATGTCCAACTTTTTGGGGTGTGTGTCACAATTGAACAGTTTTGATTTAGGCATGGCCAGGTGTGTTTCAGATTGAGGCAGATATGTCCAACTTTTGGGGTGTGTGTCACAATTGAACAGTTTTGATTTAGGCATGGCCAGGTGTGTTTTAGATTGAGGCAGATATGTCCAACTTTTTGGGGTGTGTGTCACAATTGAACAGTTTTGATTTAGGCATGGCCAGGTGTGTTTCAGATTGAGGCAGATATGTCCAACTTTTGGGGTGTGTGTCACAATTGAACAGTTTTGATTTAGGCATGGCCAGGTGTGTTTCAGATTAAGGCAGATATGTCCAACTTTTTGGGGTGTGTGTCACAATTGAACAGTTTTGATTTAGGCATGGCCAGGTGTGTTTCAGATTGAGGCAGATATGTCCAACTTTTTGGGGTGTGTGTCACAATTGAACAGTTTTGATTTAGGCATGGCCAGGTGTGTTTCAGATTAAGGCAGATATGTCCAACTTTTGGGTGTGTGTCACAATTGAACAGTTTTGATTTAGGCATGGCCAGGTGTGTTTCAGATTGAGGCAGATATGTCCAACTTTTGGGGTGTGTGTCACAATTGAACAGTTTTGATTTAGGCATGGCCAGGTGTGTTTCAGATTAAGGCAGATATGTCCAACTTTTGGGGTGTGTGTCACAATTGAACAGTTTTGATTTAGGCATGGCCAGGTGTGTTTCAGATTGAGGCAGATATGTCCAACTTTTGGGGTGTGTGTCACAAATCGAACAGTTTTGAATTAGGCATGGCCAGGTGTGTTTCAGATTGAGGCAGATATGTCCAACTTTTTGGGGTGTGTGTCACATTGAACAGTTTTGATTTAGGCATGGCCAGGTGTGTTTCAGATTGAGGCAGATATGTCCAACTTTTGGGGTGTGTGTCACAAATCGAACAGTTTTGAATTAGGCATGGCCAGGTGTGTTTCAGATTGAGGCAGATATGTCCAACTTTTGGGGTGTGTGTCACAAATTGAACAGTTTTGAATTAGGCATGGCCAGGTGTGTTTCAGATTGAGGCAGATATGTCCAACTTTTGGGGTGTGTGTCACAAATCGAACAGTTTTGAATTAGGCATGGCCAGGTGTGTTTCAGATTGAGGCAGATATGGATTTGGCATGTCATCAGTCTTATTTTCCCAACTGTGTATCAAATCAAAAGTGCATAAGATGGAATGAACTGGGTATCTAATGTGGTCCATACGACAAATGTTCCAACAAGCGGTTTTGAAATTTCTTCCTAATATGACAGACGTTTTAATATTTTGTGCATTTTTTGATGTTTTTGATGTTGAGAATATTTGGCACCATTACAGGTGGCATTTAAAAAGTGCCAGCTTTAAAGAAGAAAAAAAGGTGTTTTCTCTAAATGGCTGAACTCATATTCCAGGATGTCAAATTAAGTTATTCTATACAGTGTGGAACAGTATAGCTCTACTGACAGCTTAATGCAAATATCCTCATGTGGGGCTTAATGTAGGTCAATGGACTCATAGGAAGTTCAAACAATTTATAGTGGATAATATTTTAGAGTTTTTATTAGAATGTTAAACAAGCTAATGTTGCCACTACATGTCCTTTAATCTGATGTCTCATGTTAGGTGGCTGATTGAATCTATTGTATAACGCAAGTTTGGATTATTTCAATGAAGTGTAAATCTCATGGAGGATAATAAAGACCAGTCTTTGTACTATTCAGAGTACTATACAGAAACCAGTTGCTTTGCTGAGTTTGTATCCTTGTCCTCAAGTTTAGCTCATTACCCTTGGCCTCAAGTTTAGCTCATTACCCTTGGCCTCAAGTTTAGCTCATTACCCTTGGCCTCAACTTTAGGTCATTACCCTTGGCCTCAAGTTTAGCTCATTACCCTTGGCCTCAAGTTTAGCTCATTATCCTTGGCCTCAAGTTTAGCTCATTACCCTTGACCTCAAGTTTAGCTCATTACCCTTGGCCTCAAGTTTAGCTCATTACCCTTGGCCTCAAGTTTAGCTCATTACCCTTGACCTCAAGTTTAGCTCATTACCCTTGGCTCATCAGGGGAAGGGAGAGATGGGGTTCAATTATTCCCATACCACGTTACCGTTATGTTTGAATTGATGTATGTAAACTTTGGTGTGAGGTTTTGTTAGTGCTTTGGTGATTAAAATGTTGGTTACATTGGTTCACCAGGTCCATAGTATTAATAATAATAATAATAAAGTACTTATACAGCGCCATTACTAAAAAGATATTCTATCGCGCTTTCCAATCAAGATGTAAAATAATAAAACACACTGAGAAACTGCCAAAAGAACCAAAGAAGAATCAAATTAAAAAAATTAATTAAAGGCCAGCTTGAAAAGGTGAGTTTTTAGGTTGCGTTTGAATGAGAAAAATGATGAATTAGACTTTACTGAATCAGGCAGGTCGTTCCATAGTTTGGGACCGATAGAACAAAATGCACGAGAACCGAACGAAGTATGAGTACGGGGTAGAGAAAGAGGAGTATTAACTCCAGGTGCAAAGGGATGACCCCTTCCTCCAAACTATTGGGGTCTTTCCCCATCCAAAAAAATAATGACAAGATAATAAGATGCATCTTTGGTATCAAAATTGTTTTCTCCCCATGTTCCTTTTTCCAAATTCATTCTTCCCTCCCACCTTCCTCCCTGCCTACCCCACCTTCCTCCATACATACTACACCTCCCTCCCTGCCTACCCCACCTTCCTCCCGTCATACTACACCTTCCTCCCTATGACACCTACCTCCCTCCCTACCACATCTACCTCCCTCCCTACCACACCTACCTCCCTCCCTACCACACCTACCTCCCTCCCTACAACACCTTCCCACCGTCCTCCCTCTCAACCACAACTACCTCCCTCCCTATCATACATTTCTTCTTCTCTACCTCACCTTCCTCCCTCTCTATCACACCTTCCTCCCTCTTTACCACACCTCCCTCTCCACCTCCCTCCCACCGTACCACACCTTCCTACCACACCTTCCTCCCTCCATACCACACTTCCCTCCCCACCTTCCTCCCTCCCTACCACACCTTGCTCCCCACCTTCTTTCCACATACCGCACCTTCCCCCTCCCGCACCTTCCTCCCTCCCGCACCTTCCTCCCTCCCGCACCTTCCTCCCTCCCGCACCTTCCTCCCTCCCGCACCTTCCTCCCCTAGCCGCACCTTCCTCCCTACCCGCATCTTCCTCCCTATCCGCACCTTCCTCCCTACCACACCTTCCTCCCTACCACACCTTCCTCCCTACCACACCTTCCTCCCTACCACACCTCTCTTCCTACCACACATCCCTCCCTATCACACCTTCCTTCCTACCACACCTTCCTCCCTACCACACCTTCCTCCCTACCACACCTTCCTCCTACCACACCTTCCTCCCTACCACACCTTCGTCCCTACCACACCTTCGTCCCTCCCTCCGACACCTTCCTTCTTACCACATCTTTCTCCCTACCATACCTTTCTTCCTACCACACCTTCCTCCCTACCACACCTTCCTCCCTACCACACCTTCCTGCCTACCACACCTTCCTGCCTACCACACCTTCCTCCCTACCACACCTTCCTGCCTACCACACCTTCCTCCTTACCACACCTTCCTCCTTACCACACCTTCCTCCTTACCACACCTTCCTCCCTACCACACCTTCCTCCCTACCACACCTTCCTCCTTCCCTACCACACCTGTCTACCACACCTTCCTCCCTCTCTCCCACACCTTCCTCCTGTCTACCACACCTCTCTCCTGTCTACCACACCTTCCTCCCTCCCTACCATCCCTTCTGTCTACCATACCTTCCTCCCTCCCTACCACACCTTCCTCTTGTCTACCACACCTTCCTCCTGTCTACCACACCTTCTTCCCCTACCATACCTTCCTCCCTCCCTACCACACCGCCCTGGCAATGACAAAACCGACGTGGTTGCCAAACATTCTTTCATTCTCCCTGCCCCCTTTTCCAAAACACATGCTGACATCAAACCGTTTATTATTTCACATGTCCGCCACCGCTGGCAATCAAATTGGACACCCACCCTTAAAACAAACTCGACAACATTCAGCCTTCCATTCCCACCAACCCCACTTCCCACAACCTCTCTCATAAAGACCATGTCTACATCACTCACTTCAGAATAGGTCACATCTCCTCACGGACTTCCCCGCTTCTCTGCAATAATTGTCATGAGTTTGACCATCGTTGTCGTGGTACTGATAAACCTCACCAAACAAACCCTACCTTTCTCCATAAAATGAAATATATAGACTGATCTTCATTTGATGGGTCATTACTCTATGGGAGTTTATCTCTATGGGTCATTACTCTATGGGAGTTTATCTCTATGGGTCATTACTTTATGGGAGTTTATCTCTATGGGTCATTGCTCTGTGGAAGTTTATCTCTATGGGTCATTACTCTATGGGAGTTTATCTCTATGGGTCATTACTGTATGGAAGTTTATCTCTATGGGTCATTACTCTATGAGAGTTTATCTGTATGGGTCATTACTCTATGGGAGTTTATCTGTATGGGTCATTATGGGAGTTTATCTCTATGGGTCATTACTCTATGGGAGTTTATCTGTATGGGTCATTATGGGAGTTTATCTCTATGGGTCATTACTCTATGGGAGTTTATCTGTATGGGTCATTACTCTATGGGAGTTTATCTCTATGGGTCATTACTCTATGGGAGTTTATCTCTATGGGTCATTACTCTATGGGAGTTTATCTCGATGGGTCATTACTCTATGGGAGTGTATCTCTATGGGTCATTACTCTGTGAAAGTTTATCTCTATGGGTCATTACTCTATGGGAGTTTATCTCTATGGGTCATTACTCTATGGGAGTTTATCTCTATGGGGCATTACTCTAGGGAGTTTATCTTGATGGGTTATTACTCTATGGGAGTTTATCTATGTGGGTCATTACTCTATGGGAGTTTATCTCTATGGGTCATTACTCTATGGGAGTTTATCTCGATGGGTCATTACTCTATGGGAGTTTATCTCGATGGGTCATTACTCTATGGGAGTTTATTTCGATTGGTCATTACTCTATGGGAGTTTATCTCTAAGGGTCATTACTCTATGGGAGTTTATCTCTATGGGTCATTACTCTATGGGAGTTTATCTCTATGGGTCATTACTCTGTGGAAGTTTATCTCTGTGGGTCATTACATTATGGGAGTTTATCTCTGTGGGTCATTACTCTATGGGAGTGAATCTCTATGGGTCATTACTCTATGGGAGTTTATCTTGATGGGTCATTACTCTGTGGAAGTTTATCTCTGTGGGTCATTACTCTATGGGAGTTTATCTCTATGGGTCATTACTCTATGGGAGTTTATTTCTATAGGGCATTACTCTATGGGAGTTTATCTCTATGGGTCATTACCCTATGGGTGTTTATCTCTATGGGTCATTACTCTATGGGAGTTTATTTCGATTGGTCATTACTCTATGGGAGTTTATCTCTAAGGGTCATTACTCTATGGGAGTTTATCTCTGTGGGTCATTACTCTATGGGAGTGTATCTCTATGGGTCATTACTCTGTGGAAGTTTATCTCTGTGGGTCATTACATTATGGGAGTTTATCTCTGTGGGTCATTACTCTATGGGAGTGTATCTCTATGGGTCATTACTCTATGGGAGTTTATCTCGATGGGTCATTACTCTGTGGAAGTTTATCTCTGTAGGTCATTACTCTATGGGAGTTTATCTCTATGGGTCATTACTCTATGGGAGTTTATCTCTATGGGTCATTACTCTATGGAAGTTTATCTCTATGGGTCATTGCTCTGTGGAAGTTTATCTCTATGGGTCATTACTGTATGGAAGTTTATTTCTCTATGGGTCATTACTCTATGGGAGTTTATCTCTATGGGTCATTGCTCTGTGGAAAAATATCGAAAGTAGTTTGAAAAAATACTAAACAACCAAACATCGAAAATGCTTAAGAATGCTTGTCAGCTCAAAATGGCAAACGACTTTTCTTCCTTTCCACAACAACTTTGGTAATGAATAACTTCATATGTACTTTACGTATAGAATGATATTCAAACAAATTATTTCTGAAGTGTCTTTCTGAGCTTCCGTACAAAATTGGTATTAGCCTGATCAGGGGATCAGGGAGTTGGCATTATGTAGAGTCTCTGGCCGGATGAACTTTGGTTGCACCTGTTATTCTATGTATTTTCAAAAAACTACTTTAAAATGGCTAGGTTCACCGTTCAGTAGTATGTCTAGTAATCAAAATCTAGGTCATTTGAGGTCACAATTATGCAATCATTTTCTGCTTGTTTGCCATTAATCATTTTCTATCAAATTCAAGCTTTTTGTCCGAGTTGCCATGGCATGATTGTGACCTCTAGATTTTGATTACAACCAATATGACTAAAAAGCATATATTGTTTTAATTTGATAGTTACAAAAATGTCTTCAATTCCTTTTTTTATATCTTTGAATGGCAAACAAGCAGAAAATGGTTGCTGAGGGTCCAGCCTAACTTAAAAGTGTAGTGGTTGAAAATCCCTAAGAGAGGTGGGGGGGGGGGGGGGTGGTTTTGATATATTGGCCCATCGACCAATAGTACGTAGGTATGAAACTTCAGTTTTGCTTAACGGTTGTTGAGAATTTGCTTAATTGTTGATTGATTTATTTCCAATAATCATTTATCAGATTCACTCATAGGCCTACATAGATTCTAGAAATATTTGCGTTTAGATTGTTTCATTTGTTTCTTCAATTTGGTATGCGGTACGGAAACTTCGGACCCGGGATGAAAACCGCCAACTTAATTACGCATTTGTGTTTCGATCTGATTATGAGGTTGTTCAATTATGTACTAGGCCTAGGTTGCCAAAAATTAACACTAACGTTAGGCCATGCCAATTTGTCGTTTTTCGTGACCTATTTTTTGTTACGTGATTTTACTGTGTGACTTTCACATTAGCGATGGAACCGGAGGGAACAGCACGGCCTTCCCCTCCACAATTTTCTCACAACTTTTAAAAGTGCCCCTTTTCAGAGAGGAGAAGTACCCTTAGTAGTAAGTTAAATCCCATCGAGCCTCAAAGGCTTATAGGTGGTTTCCATGGTGCTAAGCGGATAAGATTATACAATAAGTATGTGACTTTTACATTGGCGATGGAACCGGATGGCACAGGGCGCACGGCTTTCCCCTTCACACTTTTCTCACAACATTAAAGAGTGCCCCTTTTCAGAGAGGAGAAGTTCCCTTAGTATTAAGTTAAATCTCATCGAGCCTCAAAGGCTTATAGGTGGTTTCCATGGTGCTAAGCAGATAAGAGTATACAATAAAACCTTAGTCGCGTCACAGTTTTAGGGGCCACAGCCTCACATACACATAGGCGGGCCGTGTCACAGTGTTTCTTTGGGGTAGACCCATGTTACAACCATTGCAGAGGTATAAAAAGTGTTTGATTATGCAGCTATGTGGGGTGGGGGCATGAGCGGGCTGGCCAGTCGGCCCATGACCGATGCGTCCCCGTCCTGGTGCCGTCCCCGGCTTCAAAATAGTGTCTAATAAAGTGGCATAATCTGTTTTATTGATTTTCTCAAAAAAGGTGACAGTGTATTTCAAAAAGCAGCGACAAAACTTTTGAATATCTATTTACTATCTGTCTCCAAATGTTCAGGATATCCAGTGAATTTTGGGACAATCCGGAGCAGAAAATAAGAAACCCCAAACGAATAGTGTGGGTTAGTCAAATGTGTAGGCTCATGCGATGACGTAATACATAAAAGTACCCAATTTTTTTGGTATTTCTAAGTACCCCGTTTTTCGGGTTGCTCCCGGACTGTTGAATTCAAACACCAAGAAATCTGCGTGCCAAGATTCTAAAACCTGAGAACATTAATTCAGATTAGGAAAGTGTTCTAAACCACAACGCACAGAAATGGCAACTCCCTAATTAGAGTTTTTACTACATTTTTTTATAATTTTGTTAATCTTTGATCTTTTCCAGGTAAAACTATTGGACACAAGAAGCATACGTTACGCTGAGCAAGGGACAATCAGAGAGGGTTTAAAACCAAACTGACAACGCTACCAAGTTGCACAACAATCTTGCAATGACGAACTTACTGAAAAGATGTTTAACAACTGAAATTCGTTGTATTCGACATCGGAAACTAATAAAGCAACTGCGAAAAAGTTGTACTGAAACAAGAAAGACGTATTGAAGTATTGGAAATTAATGTGAGGACAATTTTAGATAACAAAGTGCCATTTAAAAACAATGCTTTGATTTCTAAACAGAAGGAAAAGTTGACACAATTGAGGAACTTTTCCTTGCTGAGAGCGAAAGCTCCTGGAATGTTGACGAGGAGCAACCGCTTGGTGAGATACACGGAGTAGAGGTGTTAGATTACGGTGGTGAAACAAGGGATGTTGAAGTGTTAAATGACGGTGCACGTGGGGAAACTAACGGTGATGGTGAGGCGGACAAAATAACGACGGCTGTTGAGGCGGGTGATACAAACGGAGAAGAGGTATTAGATAAAAATGATGGAGATAAAGTAGCAGTAGTAGATGTGGTGGGCGATATACATGGAGTAGCGGTACTAGATGAAGGTAGTGGTACAAACGAAGTAGCGGTACTAGATGAAGGTAGTGGTACAAACGAAGTAGCGGTACTAGATGAAGGTAGTGGTACAAACGAAGTAGCGGTACTAGATGAAGGTAGTGGTACAAACGAAGTAGCGGTACTAGATGAAGGTAGTGGTACAAACGAAGTAGCGGTACTAGATGAAGGTAGTGGTACAAACGAAGTAGCGGTACTAGATGAAGGTAGTGGTACAAACGAAGTAGCGGTACTAGATGAAGGTAGTGGTACAAACGAAGTAGCGGTACTAGATGAAGGTAGTGGTACAAACGAAGTAGAGATATTAGATGAATGTTGTGGTACGAACGAAGTAGAGTTGCTAGATTATAATGGTGGTTCTAATGGAGTAGAGATGATCGATGATGACAAATGTGAAAGAAACGAAGTAGATTTACTATTTGCTCGTGCCACCGGGAATAAGGGTGGAAAAGGAATGCATGACAACAACAATGACCACGGGTCCAGTAATAACGATTCAGATGTAAGCTCTACTGATTCCTCTTTTTTTTATAATCGAACCACTTTCTTATAGGTACGCCAAAGAATATTCCGTTTAAAAATATTGTAGGGAAAGTAATATGTCAATATGTGACGAAGAAGATGCAATGGGTGTGGGGTGCTGTGACCGACGATTTCGGCAAAAAGATGAAGATACAATACAGGCTGAAAGTACTATCTCCTGATGGAAGTCCTAAACAGTATGTTGAGAACGAAACTTTTTCGAAAGCGCACGTTAGGAAATTGTATCGGAAACAACAACTGTTGGTTATGGACGTTGAACCCAAAGATTTTTTACGCGTTGTCATTAAGAATTTCGGTGAGGATAACACCATAGAATTCAATGAAAGTGGTCTGGATTCCAAACTTTTCTCAGCTGATAGTAAATTAAATGTATATTATAACGATGGAAATTTGAGAACTTATCATGCCCTTGAATTTGTAGCACATTACTAGAGCAATAAATTCACAGTTTTTGCCTTATGATCACATAATCTATATAGTATGTATTGGTAGCGCCTTTCAAGAAAAACTATATTGAATTAAGACACCTTGAAAAGAAATTCGTTCCTTACGTACAAAGAAAGAGTCTTAATCTCCTTTCATTGAGATCCATGAAAACTTTCTTTCAGTTTTTGGGTAATTCGGAGATCAAAATTTAATGATTTTCAATACTGCAATATGCACGAACGTGGATGATGAAAGCCCATTTTAGCTGCAGTGATTCCTTAAATTTCGTTATAAAAACTATTGGTGATGAAAATTTGACAGTGCCGTTACCTTGAGATCCTCAGGTCATATAACAAACAGTATATGGGCCCCAAATAATGACAAAATAATCAATTAAAGAAGGGACATTATTGTATAACCGGCTGCCACCATTCTATCCAAGGCTAACAATTTCATACAATATTGTTTTTTTTTATTAAAAAAATAACATATCGGCATAAACTTGATGAAATTGTCAGTTTGGAAATAGAAAAACAATCACCAAAATCCGTTCCCACTTGACCATTTTCCAACATTTGGGAAATTTAAGACCTTATTATAATAAATTACGTAGTTGTTTAATTTTTTTGACAATACGAAAGAAAATATATGATGTTCCTTATGTAAACTGATTGTTTTTCAATTCTACACGTACTTTACTTGAATAGGAGTAATTAAATATGACTAAGTAGTTGTGAATCTCCATCATACTTTCAATAAAAATGTAGCAGTCTGATGATTTTCAATGTTTAAAATTCAGGACAAAAATTACATTTAAAATGTAAGCTTCCTCCTCTATCTCATACGCCACAACGTTTTCGTACATTAACATTTGCAAAACTTGCAATAAGCTGTAACTCATTTTGATGTGATTAAAACACTCATCTGTTCAGAATCTCAAGCTCTTTCTGGTGCATATTCAATCTCGATACTCTACCTTTTTCACTTATTCGGTAAAATATAAACCTTTCCAAATCTGAATCGTCAATTTCCGGAAAAATAATTTAAATGTCACATGGCCGAGAGTCACGTGTCTTTAATGCATACCAATCGTATACTGGGGAAATCTTGGCCGTGTGCACAGGTTATGCAATCGCGATAGATACCGTTGTTTTATATTAGGATCCTTTAACATTTTGTAGTTTGACGAAAACTCAGCCATGTTATACGTGTAACTGGTGTTGGGGATGTCTAACGGAGTATAGACCTAATCTAAAAGTTGTTTACCAACCGGGAACTTTACAAGCGCTGGAAAATTGGTAGGCACAGCGCGGGAAAACTGTACGTACGCAAACTACGCATAGTGTGCTCGATTGATTATTGGTAAATAACTGTAAAATGGGTTATTCTCACCTTACTTCATTAATAATATCGTATATACAAAACGCTTCAATTTAAACAATAGTTTGAACGCACAATAGTAGTGCACAGTTGGTTGTAATTTTAACTGGAAATGTGTTTGTTTCGCAAGCAAACAAAGCTCCAACTTGAAATTTGCACAACTTGCTTTTATCCAAGGCAATGTACCACCAGCGTTCACGCATGAAAATACGGATCTGACAAAAGTTTGTCATTAATTGCTGTGAAAACTCATAGTCTTTCGGCGATTGTAATTCAATAGATAGAAATTCACTCTGCACATGAAATATTTGGATATTCAAAAGCTGCCTAGCATAGATTCATCGAAATTTTCATCATTTAATTATTCATACTACTTACCAAAAAGATGTTTTGCCCCTTATCGCGTAATGAGTTCAATTCTTGAACCATCTTTTTGATAAGTAGTATGAATAATTAAATGATAAAATTTCGATGAATCTATGCTAAAAAGCTTTTGAATATCCAAATATTTCATGTGCAGAGTGAATTTCTAATACGAAAAACCTGGTGATTGTCACAACTTTTGTATTTGTCCCTGCACCAACAACAGTACTTTCGCCATAAAACTATTATATACTGGCGATATACAAATATATTGATAAACATGAAAAGTAGAAAAGGTAAAGGGTTAAAAATTTCCACGAATTAAAGTCGGCTCTTGAATATCAAAATATTTTATTTCCTGCTTGAGTTTCCCTAACAATAGCCTATATGCGGTTTAATATAGAAGTGTTGTGAATTAACTAAATGGTTTCCATTTTTCATTGTTACTAAGGTTTGCACTTTCCCTTATCAACTGACCAAATTTGCTGTCCATCTGAGAGAAAAGTACAACCAAACAAATTGTGACCTTATCCCTTTGTGGTTGTGTTCGAAAAATGGTGTTACAAGGCAAAGACTTGTAATTTTTTATTCCAGTAATTCTCCATAAATTCACATGTTTCATAAATTTTACAAGTTCCATAATCGTAGACAACTTCCACCATTTTGTCGCCTTCGACAAGTGGCATGACAAAACCACGTTCATTTACTTCAACAGTTTCTTCTTCTGCAAAGTTCTTCACAACAACGTTTGTAAAATCTTCAGGTAGAATCTCCATAACTACTAGCTTACCTTTGCGATATAAATGTCTCAAATATGCCTTCGTATAAATAGTGTTATTAACGGTTTGACCCTTGTGAAGTTCCCGAGAGGAAGGATTCAGTCTATATTGATTGTTCATCTTTTTACCTTCATCATCAGTCACTACACCCCAAAACCATAACCACTGACTTTCCTGCTTTACATAATGAGCTACGAATTTTCCAAGAATTTGATTGAAAGGCACATTTCTTGACCTACCCAGTTTAGCGAGTTTATTCATTCCATCGTCTTCTAACTGGGATGTTTCCATCATTCGAAATATTCGTAGGCCTACTCTCTTAGTGTCCAACGAAAGAGCAGATGACCAAGAAGTCCCCTTTCTAATTCGTCCATGGAAGAATTCTCATACATACCATTTATATTGTTGCTTCCATTACGCAATCTATTGGCATCTATATCGTCTGCTCCGTTAACATGTAAAACGTCCTCAAGAGATTCATCTTCGTCACTTTCTGTTGCTGTAGTAAACATATCCCCATTGGTACCCACATAGCTTGCTCCGATGCCCTGAAAAATATCATCAAGAGAGTCATTGTCGTCACTATCTGATGCTGGAATAGAAATAAACACATCTTCTGAAGCGGAAAGCTTATCATTTTGATCAGAGCTTTCACCGTCACCATCATCTTTCATTTGATCACCATTGTCCAATCTCTCCTGATTTGCACCTTCTGATACCTCTCCTCCATTCAATCTCTTTTCAGAAACTGACTCTTTGTGATAAGTTGATTCCTTTTCTTTTAAAATCTCTTTTATCATGACTTCCAGAGCTTCAACTCTATTTTCCTGCTCATCACAGTGCTTTTGCTGTACATCACATCTTTTTTGCAGCTGTTTGATCAGTTTCTTGTTTCTAATACTTTGCCCAACAGTTGTCGTCAATTTTTCGTGCATCGTTTTCATTTTATTTCTCAATCGAATTGCTATTTGCTCACCGTTTTAATTTTTCAGTTCAACTTTATATCTGAAAACAAAAAGTAAATATCATATCAAAGAAAAATATTCTCTAAGGATTGGATTGGATTCTAATGCATGTTTGTCATAGGCCCAGAAAAGAAGAAGGTGTGCATGAAAGTGGTCTTTTAGCTCAGTGGAAAATTAAAATCAATTTGTCACAGACAGATATAGGTGATTCTATTTATATATCATACATCCTGGACTAATGATAGATTATATCAAAATCCTCTTCGGTTGGATGTATTGCACATCTGGGGGCAGGTGCAGAAAAGTAAGAAGGACCGACGTGCTGTGTCCTAGTTACCAAGTATAAAGGCGATTTTACTATCCAGACCAAACTTTTCAAATATAATTTAAACTAAGGCAATATCCTGTCCCATTTATTTTTTCTTGTCGATCAGAGCCTGTAAGTAAAGAAATCAGGAATTGACTATAGCCCTCAAGCATACATCTGAAGGTTGGGAACGGAATTGACTATAGCTCTCAAGCATACATCTGAAGGCTGGGAACGGAAGTGACTATAGCCCTCAAGCATACATTTGAAGGTTGGGAACGGAAGTGACTATAGCTCTTAAGCATACATCTGAAGGTTGGGAACGGAAGTGACTATAGCCCTCAAGCATACATTTGAAGGTTGGAAACGGAAGTGACTATAGCCCTCAAGCATACATCTGATGGTTGGGAACGGAAGTGACTATAGCTCTCAAGCATACATCTGAAGGTTGGGAACGGAAGTGACTATAGCTCTCAAGCATACATCTGAAGGTTGGGAACGGAGCTGAAATTTAATTAGAAAAGAAACTTGAGATGATACTAGATATAGAGGACGAAGATGCAAGAATGTCACAAATGTCAGAAACTTAAAAGAAATTCGTAAATATGGTTGATTGATACTTATTATTCAAACATGTACGTTTTCCTCTAAAGGGTTAGTTCAGTGGTCAAGCAAGTTTTTCTTATATGAAAGAGAACTTTAAAAGAAACAATATGGGGAAGACATTCCAAAATCTCTTTCTGTTAAGGATATAATCAAGTTTAAAGCTCTGTCCTTTCTGTGTATGAATAAGTGGGTTAGGGTAAGTCTACTTTTTTACTATTTGAATTATATTTCTTCAAACTTTCTCCAAGTGGTATATTAACATTACCCTTACTAGATTATGTTTTACTACTTTCCGGACATATCCAATGGTTTCTAAGTCACAAAATCGCAAGACAAAAATGATAGTAATCTGAGGCTGTGACTTCACAACTAGTCTGATTTCAGTCGTTTCTACACAAATGATACCAAACTTTAAAATTGAATATCTCCTAGACGGAATAACATTTTTGAATGCTTTCTTCACCATTTTGTTTCCTTTAAAGTCCTCTTTCAAATAATATTGACTTGCCCGACCCTGAATTAATCCTTGATGGTAAATAATCTACTAAAATATTTTCCCTCAAATCAATGAACCACGAATCGCTGAATTCGGGAATTGAAAACTGAAAAATTGAAAGCAATAGTACCTGAAAAATCAGCAAGCTGAAATGATCAGGGCGTTGGCCTACTTCTCCCCTAATCCTACTTCGCGAGCCCGAAGTAGGAAATTGATACAGAAAAATGTTAAATAATTTTGATGAGCAATGATTTGACTGATCAGCGAGATAATTGAGCAAGATAATTATTGTGCGAGATAATTGTCAAGTGGGGTTATCTATTTCTCCTTCGTTTAATTGAACACAGCTATTCACTTGACCAATGGCGGACATTTACGGAAACTTTGCAATGATTATTTTATAATGCTTCTGCATCAACTCAAACTTACATGCAGGCACACAGGTTCACCTTTGCTCTTTGGATTTTGCAATACTCGGCACAGGTCAAAAATTCTTCATAATCTGTTGACATATTTTTGAAAATTGATGTAAATAATTTCTCTGAGGGTCTACCAACTTGTGACACTATATCATCTGATGGAGGGTCTATTTCTAGTATGCTACAAGTCTTGAAATCGACATCATATGTATGTTTCTCGCTCTGTGATTGGAAGAAATTGAACACATCTGTAGCTCTTGCATGCATGGAATCATCGTATACTTATAATTCTAAAGATATGTCGATTTCAGAAGAGATATGACAATTTCATGTAAATAGCTCAATTCTTCATACGAAGAAGATCATTCAAATTCAAACTAAAGCAATGGTCCCAATATTTTTGGACCCTCTTGACAACTTTTAGAGAGGTGGTGCACATGACACCTAATGCATCCATGGTTCTGAGTATCCGTATAAGGAATTCAGGAACCGAAATAATATTGAATTAAAAAAACTCGAAAAAAAGAGTTCATGAGCATAGCTGAGGGTGGAGGTACAGTGGCGTAGCTATCGGTGGGGCCAGTGCCTTGTAGTGATATAAAAGGCACAGACAGTAACCAAACATGGCCCGTGTACTTTTTAGGGCCCATTTTCATAGCCAGAAGGGGCCATTCCTTTCTGTCCTTTACTATCATGATGGGCTCCTTCAAATATAACGATAATTATATTGGGTCTTGCTTTCTAAAATGATGGGCCCTTCAATCATAAATCTGAACACTGAAAACTATACTATAGGAAAATTCAATAAATAAAAAAGAATATAAATAGTCCCGTCTGAAAGCAAGGAACATGAGTCGGGCCCACCAAAAAAAGATAGATTTAATAGTTAATATTAAACGGAGAAAAATGTGAATGGAATCTTGTTGGGCCCGCCCGATATCCACCAAAATAGGAATCTAACTTATTCCTATTCTCCGTCAGGAAAACCTAAAAGCATGATGAACGGGCGTATAGGTGCTTCAAATATCACAAATTGCTCACACAAGTTGAGATAAATTTACACTCTCCTTAATAGAGGCTCCATTTGAATGGCTGTACCCGGCCAGATAGTTGGTAAAGTACCCAAAACGTTTCTGGTTAGCGAAAAATTGACACTTGAAGTACATAAGAATATAGGATGCCAAACAATGCTTCAAACATTTTGCTAAATCTCCCCACACCGTCAGGGATTCCCAGAACTGTAAGTTACAAATGCATCGCCCTGTCCTGTCCCTGAACCTGGAATCCCGAAGGCTTAAGTACGGTCCGTTTCACAGCTTGTTACTTTTATTATTACAAACATTTAGCAATCGATGCATAACAATTTTTGCTGAATATATAAGGTCTCATCCTGAAGTGTGTCTGTGTGTGCTTCACCCGCAAATGCATGATTTTGAAAACACATATATGAAATGGACCAATATTAGCGCTTGACAAATCCATGAATGAACCAACAAACAGTCGAAATGTGTTACTTTTTCTTTTTGATTAAAAACTAAACGATGCAGAGGCTAGACGTACGGGGAATTTATACTTAGACCATGTAGCTAATTCGGACATATCGGTGAGAATTCACTACACCTACCGCTTTAAACTTTTGATGATCCTGTACAGTTGAAACTTCTGCTTCCTCATTATTTCCGTCTTTCCAGCCTTTCACCACGCGGAATAGATGTGTTGTTCGGTCGCCGTCGTTGATAATCGGGAGTTCAGCATTGCCTGAATCGTCTAGTCCGTTGCCATTAGTTATTCTGCTCCTTAAAGTTTCAAACAGTCAGACCCGACCTGATAAATAAGCAGATCGGGTCAGACTTTTCCTCTTTATTTTCTTCATTTTGAAAACCACAAATAATTAGGGTCAAATTTCCCTTATGAATGGCCCCATTGTATTCGTTCTTCTGTTGGTCCTGGGTTGCTGTGGAAGTTGGTGTTGAGTATCATATTAGCAATAGATGAAGTCCTTATTGTGTGGTTGAGCAGTTATTTTAATCATAAAAATTGGTCTCATTATTTGCTACAGTAAGTTTGTGGTTATGATTTGCTGCAACAATTTTTTAAGGAGAAACAGAAGTCATGAGGCTTATGGCTGTATGAATCGTATGCACGGAAACCTACAGCCAACTCGTGAGCAATTGCAAACCGTCGGATATTGTATTTTGCCCGGGAAGGGAAGGGGGGACACTTCCAAGTTCCACTCACATATATAATTATATATATATATATATATATATATATATATATATATATATATATATATATATATATATATATATATATATATATATATATATATATATATATATATATATATATATATATATATATATATATATATATATATATATATATATATATATATATATATATATATATATATATATATATATATATATATATATATATATATATATATATATATATATATATATATATATATATATATATATATATATATATATATATATATATATATATATATATATATATATATATATATATATATATATATATATATATATATATATATATATATAGATAGATAGATAGATATATATATATATATATATATATATATATATAGATAGATAGATAGATAGATAGATAGATAGATAGATAGATAGATAGATAGATAGATAGATAAATAGATAAATATATATAATATATATATATATATATATATATATATATATATATATATATATATATATATATATATATATATATATATATATATATATATATATATATATATATATATATATATATATATATATATATATATATATATATATATATATATATATATATATATATATATATATATATATATATATATATATATATATATATATATATATATATATATATATATTTATTTATTGTCTTTTGTTTTTTGCTTTATCATTTTCGTATCGCAGGTCCCAAAAAATGAGGTTTTACTGTATTCATTTTGTACTGCTGGTCCATTTTTACAATATTTTTGTTGAATACTCATACTGCCTGACTGCAGGTATCAAAACTGACTTCTTTCATACTACGGGTATCAAAATTGTTTAATTTCATGCGCAGTTACCAAAATATATGTCATACTGCGGTTATGTTTTTCGGTTGGTGGGTTGCACACCGCAACCACTTTTATTATAAAGTTACATAATGTAAAATATGTTATGTTAATTATGTATATATAGGCCTACTGATTGGCAGTGGCGTAGACTGGGGCCCAGTAATTTTATTGGAGGGGGTGGAGGGGGTCTCGATTTTGAAGAGTCAGCACATTGGGATCTGGCCCCCAATGTCAAATATCATCCTATGCCGCTGATAGCAGTCTACTCAAGGACGACGAAGATGTCGAGGGGCGTAACGCCCGAAGTGAAATGCATATTGCAACGGGAATGCGAAATTGTCCCCAAAGAGTTTTTCTGACCAATGTTGTTTTTTAGATACCGGTA
>JAIGNY010004267.1:0-23747 GCA_020152595.1 Chiridota heheva
TCACGCAATCATGTCGTCTGCTGGATCTGCAATCATTTTTTATTGCGTTCATCATATCAAGGAGTAAATTGTAACTCCAAGATCATATACCCCAAGTGATATTAACAATTTGTGTCGTGAGTCAGTTTTCTTGAAAATATCGCGAAATACGATATATCGCAATATTTTTCTCCATACGTAATAGAGCCATGTCGTGACAGCACTGGTATGTGGTGGACACGACCTTGGTTTTCTTGATGATCAGGAGCAACCCTGCAGATTTGCTTGCATCTCTAATCTTGCATGTCATTTGTTGTAGGTCTTCCAATTTGTCTGCGATTAGGGTAGTGTCATCTGCATATCTCAGATTGTTTACTGTCCTATTCCCAATTGTGACCTCCATGTTTATTTCTTGAGTTCTGCTTTCCTCATGATTGATTCAGAAAAAAAGTTGAACAGATTTGGAAAAAAGAATGCAACCTTAACTGACCCCATTCCCAATTTTGAATGTGATAGGTTGTCTAAAATCAAATTCATTATTTTCACTTGAGTAACAAATTTTTTTGATCTTCACAAATTCTGAGAAAATAAACTGCAAAAAATAACTATTCCATAAAAATTCAACAAATTCCCAATAACAAGAGTATAAGAGGTCTTTCAATTTAGAAAACACAATTTATATTTCTCCCTGGTCAAAAAGTGTATCAAAAATTTGCAATGTATAAAAACAAAGTCAGCTCAAAATGCTTACGTTATATAACTCTTCAGTTAGTTCTGTAAATAATGGGCCTACTTTTTCCACCTGAAGCTTGACTGGGAGGTATCGCACAGATCTAAAAGCTCTTTGCCAGATACTACTGCCTTTAAAGAACTATGGACATCTACCAGATATGCAAAAGAACATGGAATTCTGACTAGAATAGTTTTTAAATCCGTAAAAAGCTTATTTAGTTTTCAAGTTATGACTAAACAAAGTTTCATGATTTGTTAATTTGTGATAAATTAAGAGGTACACATCTCAAAATCTTTAGGTAATTCTTTAAAGTCTGTTCTTCAAATTCAGCTACTTGTGAATTTCAGAATGTCTGTTCTACATACATGATGATTCAGGGTATGACCAAGTTCTGAAAACATTTGCCCAAAGTCCAATGCTATATTTCAAACAACAGTTACAGAGGAATGAAAAACACAAGGTTTTACAAAAGTGAAGAAGGCTTCGATGTTACATATTATTGTGCAATAACAGCTAAAAATTAAAAATGCTGTAAGTTTGTCAATTCTTAAACAATTTTAATGGCATGTTTTGCTGTTTTATTGGTTTAAATCATATTTTAAACTAATTGAGCCCATGTTGCCTCTAGCTGTCCATAGTCCTTTAAGCTTGACTGGGAGGTAACGTACAGATCTAAAAGCTCTTTGCCAGATACTACTAAAGCAAAGAATGACAAAATTATGGATAATAGATAACTGTCCATTCACACATCTCAATTAGCACAACAAATTTTGCACGTATAAAGGCCATAACACACCGAACGCAACGCGAAGAGCATTTTTTTAGATAATCATACAGGAAACAAATAATATAAGATGCTTTGACTTTTTGCTAACACACGATGAACTTTACAATTAAGGCTTTCTGGAGATACTGGAAACTTTGTTAGAAATGCTTTTTTGTTCAAAATGTGGAAAAATTTGCTTTAGTGGGGCGCAATTTTCTGTCGTGATGTGAATTTTGCTTTAATGGGCGTAGAAAGGCCCTTTCAATCAATTTTCAGTTATCTTCTGAATAGCCATGTGATGACAATGCTTCTCTGAAAACGCGAGGTCAAAATGTTTCTTTTCCTATCTTTTATTCAATTTTGTATAAAAAATCGCTCCCGCGTCGCATTCGGTGTGTAACGGCCTTTAATCTGCAAATTAAACAATATACAAAACTGCAAATTTAAAACATTTAAAAAAATTATGGCTTGCTGTCATGTAGAATTTTGTTTTAAATTCATATCAGCCAAATTTAAGTTGCTAACACCTGTCCTTTAAAACAATAGAAAAGCTATGACTTTTATATTTTCTTTTCATGCCATCACCATACTCTATAAAGCCTGATGGCATAGGCCTTACCTTAAGCATCTCCTGTGCCTCTTTTCTCCTCTGTGCCATGTGTTCTGATTCGTTCAGCAAGTAATCAATCTCCTCCTGCTTGTACAGCTGACCAACCAGTTCACTCTGAAGGTTGTCCCGTATATGGTTAACCAAGAAGTGCATGATTGCCTTCGGCACACTATCCTGAATATTTTTACGAACTATTAGAAAGTAATTGTGAATAAGCTCCTCTGCAAAAGAACAAAAAGAAGTTTATGGGATAGAACAAAGGGTTTTGTAATTTATTAAGAATTTTTTTTTTTATCCTACCATCTCATCCTTCAACTTGATATTGAGCTCTCTATGGTTCAACTAGAAATGTGCAAGTTGGAAGTTCTGGCCTACTAAATGTTTGGCAGATAACCTGATATTTAAGAAATAAACTGCAATTGCGAGCCCATTGTTAAGTAATAACTGGTAAACATAAACAATTGGAAGAATAATGGGATTGTGGATGGTGGGCTGGGAGAGATAGGAGAGGGGAAGGGGGGGGGGGGGGGGAACCACAACAAATTTAACCTAATGGAATGTTGTTGTTATTTTTAAGTCTCTTGCCTGAACAATAAGCCTTGGTCTCAATAGCAAATTGTATTTTGCTTAAATGAAAATGGAAACTTTGCCTCAGAAGAACTGATTCTTGGTGTTAACAGCAGTTGAAACAACAACACCTGGCTTGAAAGGTAAGGAAACAATTAAGATATACATTAGGATTACCTCCAAAGTTAAAATATTGTAGAGATGCTGCAAATTTAATTAGCATTCTTTCTTAATGTGCACATGATGTATGGTTTTGATGGAGATAACTACCTTCTTTTGCATATTTTATCACCTGGTTATTAATTTTAAGCTACCTGATTGGAAAAAAAGCTAATTTGCAAAATTCTACTGTCCGGTTATTACTCAACGACAAAACAGTAGATGTAAAATATCAACCAATAATGGCCCTCCCAGTCAATGACCGGGCAGTTGCATATTCGTTAGATTGGCAGTTTCTAATATTGGGTAACTCATAATGTAAGGAAGGGAAGGAAGGAGGAAGGGAGGGGGGGGGGGTAACTCCTACATTTAACATGGCAACCACCCCTAGGAACCATGGATTATCTATGGTTAAGTGCAAAAAAATAATGATGAAAATACTCAATTTCTATTTCAGCAGCAACAAATTTCTTGCTGACAAACCTGTATATGCTTGATTTAAATTGATTAACAAAATAGTCAAACGTGCATTGTAAAAAAAAAATAGGCAAGGTTCAAAAATGAATAAAATAGCCATACTAGCTATCTTGAACTTGCACCAAACGAGACTGACTTCTTAGCAGGTGAGACAAAAATATGTAGTAAACATAGAAGTTAATAATATCCATTTCTGTAACAAATGTAGATATTGTTTCTCCGAAGAAATTTCAAATAAATAATGATCACTTACTGATAACATCTACATCCCTCTGTTCCCTCTGGGAGAGTTTTCTGACAGTAGTAACATCAGGCTGTAGAGAAAATTATTCAATACAATTTTAGAGAAAAACAAACAAAAGGTATATGCCTATTTATATCTAAGTGTAATCAGGACACAAGTTTCAAGTAATATCTGTGATGTTGATTACATTAAACCACAAAAACATAATTAGGAATATGCCACAAATAGCAAACTAAAGTCCAATCAGTCAATTTGCAAACTGTTAGACTTCTTTAGTTTGTTTGTTTGTTTGATGAGGGCTTAACAGCACCACTGCAGCAAGGGTCAAATTGTGCCTGAGAGGTTAGATCATTCCAGAGGTAGGAAGGAAAAAAACAGGGGGAGATTGAGAGAAACACGAGAACTAAAAGCCAAAAAGCAGGGATCGAGAGAGGTGGGTAAAAAAACCAAAGTAGAGAGGGGTGGGAGAGGAGGACTAAATATGGTGGTTATGGGGAAGCATGATAGGGAAAGGAGATAATTTTATTGGGTTTTTCTGAAAGAACTTGGCTATTGAGATGTGGGGAGCAAGGGAAGCTCTGGGAAGGTTGTACAGGGGGTAAGCATGAAGAACGTGATGGACCGTGAGGGTGCAATGGCAAATATTGCAGAGGGGTTGGGGGAGCCAATAAGGAGGTGGGAGTGAGTGAGGTGGGTGTGGCCTATTCTAAGATGGGTAATGTGAACGTTGTTGACACTGGAGAGGTTGTGGATGGTATTTTTGATCACCATCAAACATCTTTGGAGACGTCGTTGTGGATGGTGGGCTGGATGATGTGGAGTTTGTTATCAATTTGGGAGTCCCATAAGGTTTGCCAGCGGTCACGGACAAGGAAAGCGATAAGCGGTTTGATGTCAGAAAGGGTTTTGGGAAATGGGGTGGGTTCAGGGCAAGCTTAGCAACTGCATTAGCCCTGTCATTGCCAGGGATGCCTACATGGCTGGGTATCCAGAAGAAAAGAATACTTTTCTTGCAGAGGGTGGGCGAAAGGAGTTTATGGAGGAGGTGGGATGTAGGGTTATCCCATTTAAGATTGTGTAAAGAAGTAAGGACAGCCTTGGAGTCGGAGAAGATTGCAAAGTGGCTGAGTGAGGAGTTACTCAATAAAGTTGAGGGCGAGGAGGATGGCCTTGGCCTCGACCAAGAAGATGGACAAGTAGACGAGAAGCCTGCTACTGAGGGTAATGTCTTGGATGATGGCAGCAGCAGCTGTCTTGTCGCATTCCTTGGAGCCATCAGTATAGATGGAGGTGTACTTCAAAGTTGGTCTTTAATTTGGTTGTGGAGATTGATGAAGAGGTTAGGGTGGGTTTGGGTTTTGCTATAAGTGGAGAGGCCCAGGTGGATATAAGGGAGGGGGTGGCCCAGGGAGAAAAAGTGGGCCAGGAGAAGGTGCCAAGAGTGGCGGGGTTGATGCCGAGATGGAGGTCTGATTTGATGCGTATAGCGTTTTAGTCCTATAAAAGAGGGTGGAGAAATTAGGGTACCTAATTAGGTTGTAAACAGGGTTCTGGGTGTTGGTGAGAGCTCTAAAAGCATAGGAGAGGCCAAGCTTTTTACACCTTAGCAGAAAGGGGGGTTCGTTGGCTTCAACATGGAGGCTGGTGATTGGGGAGGTCCTGTAGGCACCCTGACAAAAGGCTGAGGGCTTTATTTTGAATGGTGATAATGTGGTTGAGGTAAGAGTTGTGAGTGACACAGTAGGCAATATTGAGGTAAGAGTTGTGAGTGACACAGTAGACAATATTGCCGTAGTCAAGCTTGGCACGAATGGTGAGCCTGAAGATTTTGAGGAGAGCATGGCCGTTCGCACCCTAAGTGGTACTGGAGAGGAGGCGGAGAATGTTGGGGGAGCTGTTGCATTTCTGTTTCAGGTTGGTGATGTGTTGCTTGTAGGAGAGCTTGGGGTCTAAAGTTAAACCCAGAAACTTAGTGTGGTCAATATAAGGGATGCGATTGCCATTAAGCACGAGGTTCCGATTGGGGTGGAGGTTGTTGAAATGACAGAAGTGCATGCAGACTGTCTTGTCTTTGGAGAATTTAAAACCGTTATTGTTACACCAGTCTTGCAGCCAGTTGAGGCTGAGTTGGAGCCTATTTTCGACAAGAGAAAAGCTAGGGAAGGAGTAGAAGATGGTGAAGTCCTCCATGTAGAGGGCACGTTTGATGTTGGGGCCAAGGCTGTCCGCGATGTCGTTAATCTGTCTTGCAGCCGGTTGAGGCTGAGTTGGAGCCTATTTTCGATAAGATAAAAGCTAGGGGAGGAGTAGAAGAAGATGGTGAAGTCGTCCACGTAGAGGAAATGTTTGATGTTGGGGCCAAGGTTGTCCGCAATGTCGTTAATGCTCAGGTTGAAGAGAGTGGGGGAGAGGATGCTGCCTTGGGGGATGCCCTCTTCTTGGGGGTAGGGGTTGGAGAGGGTGTGGCCAATATGAAGTTGGAACTGCATGGGTGAGAGGAAGTTTTGAATAAAGATGGGGAAGTGGCCTCTGAGGCCGATGGTGTAAAGTTTGCAGATAATGCCGTATTTCCAAGTAGTGTCGAAAGCTTTCTCAAGGATGAAAAAGATGGCAATGAGGTCTTCCTTTTTGCAAAGGATTCCCTGATAGCGGTGTAGAGCGTAATTAACTGGTCCAGGGTATCATGACATTTCCGGAAGCCGCTTTGGTGAGGGGAGAGGATTCTCAAGGAACCAGTTTAGTCTCTGGTTAATGATCCTTTCCATAAATTTACAGAGACAGCAGGTGAGGGTGATGGGGCGGTAGCTGGAACGGTCAGTACTGTCCTTCCCCGGTTTGGGAATGGGGGTGATGATAGCTGTCCTCCAGAAAGGGGGAAAGAAGTGTGAGGACCAAATGTGGTTGAGGATGGTGAGTAGGGTAGTGTGGTGGCCTTGTTGGGGAGGTGTTTCAGGAACTGGTAGGGGATGTTATCTGGGCCATTGGAGGTGCAGCCAGCATCGTGGTCAAGTGTTAAGTCTGAGATGGGATTTGAGTCCAGTTTTTGGCACTCCCGACTCGGCTACAAAGGACTCTGACAAGGATGGGGGGAGATTTCACTACAAGGACTCGATTCTCATTTAGACCTCGATATTCGCTGGATTGAAAACATGGATTGAAAACTGGTCTTCGACTGGAAGGCATAATATGCTTAAGAGCCAATCATAATCAGGAGCTTGTAGAATTTTAAAATAAACTTTAACTTCAAAAACATCACCATGGTACGAACATTCCCATCATATAGCTATAATTCAGATAATCCAAATTTAATAGGCTTTAATCTCCCTTTTAACCCTTACTCTGCAACGGGAACATTGGAAAATGAGGCTTGTTTAACTGCCAGAGGACAGTGGGTTAAAACTTAACACTTATCCTGCGCAGGCACATTAGGGGACCATGGTTTGTCCGCCTGTCACAGGATAAGGGTCAATGATTACCCTCTCTTGTATCAGTGACCGTTAATTAATTTCATTTTCCTTCCTTTTTGTATGTAATTTTCTTAACACCAAGAGATTTCATGCTTTAATACAGATTAATTTTTCACAACATCTATGTATCTATTTATTTTCCTAATGACAGATCATGAAATGTTGTAAATATGCATAATATGCTGATCATTTTCCCTTGCATCTAACTGCAGTGACTTTTTGTATCTGTTTATGATGTAAAATATGAGGATGTGTCAGGAATTAATATATATTTATGAACCAGAAAACCCATTAGTTTTGAGGTTCCAATGCACAATACCGATTTAAGTTTTCATTACTTGATAACAAAGAAGGACAAATTTGTACCAGTACTCACTAGAATGATTTGCATGTTGGCAAGGAAACTTCAAAATTTGAAAAGAGGAAACACGTGCCATATGAAAAATACCTGAATAAAAAAATTAAAAAACACAAACAAGCTCTTTTTGCATCAGAACCAAAAGGAATGCACTTACAATTTCAGGAAGTAAATTGATTCCCTGTTGTGATCTTCTCTCTGCCTTTGGACTGTCTGCCATTGGTGGGGTTGGAGCAACAAGGTTTTCTGAGCTTGCAGAGCGAGATCTAGGGTCCATGGAAATTCTGGCCCCTGATAGAGCTGTCCTTAAGCCTTTGACTAACGACGGATTATCTGCTACTCCATTCACCATATCAGATGAGTTAGAAACCTGTGGTAAATGAGCATGGTGAGTTATAAGAGATTGATTAATTGATTGACAAATCAACAGCTAAGGCCAAATAGTGCCGGAGAGGTAAATTATAGCAAAATATAAAATCAATAAATGGGGTAATATAAGAGGTTAAGAGAGGTGCAGTGGCTCAGCGGTTAAAGAGTCAAGCTCGTATTTGAGTGATACCGAGTTTGATTCCTGTTGTGAGCGCTAAATCATGTCCTTCAGCAAGACACTTTACTCTACTTGCTTCAGTCCACTCAGCTGTGAAAATGAGTACCAGCACTGCTGGGGAGCAATCTGTGATGGACTGGCATTCCTTTCAAGGAGGAGTTATGTATCTCATCTGCTTGCGCCACGGAAACCGGGAATAAGCATTGGCTCTATGAGCCTAATGCCTCGATGGAACTAGCTTTAGCTAAGAGTTGTAATTATAGCATTTTGGAGGAGAAGGAGCAGGTAGTATATGTAGAATATCAGCAAAGTATTTGGGATGGTGAAGTCAAATGTTTGAGGGCTTTGAAAATGTGCAATGATCGAGGATGGAGATGTTACGAAGTGGTTATTTGTTAAGTCAGGGGTTAAGCAGGGGTGTGTGATGTCTGAATTTTTTTTTTAATAACAAAAATGGGAGATGAGGAGAGTGACAGAGGAGAAGAGGACAGGTTTTAGATGGAATTTCATGTGCGATGTACGGTTTTGGTACATTATTTTTCAAAGAAGAAAAAAACAAAAGATTGTAGGTAGGGATTATAAAAATTAGAACAAAAATCAATAATATCATGTCTTAGGATTTGCATGTTTGATTTTGAAGCAAAAAAGAGATCTTGAAGTTAATGTAAACTTTAAAAGAAAAAAAAACATTTTTAAAATTTTGTTTAGCAATTTTCAGTTTTACCTTTTTTTCAACAAATTTTTCACATAATTCTGTAATATGACCCCTATAAAAAAGTCACATTTTGTAAAAGAAATATCCTGGTACTTTAAAATGATACCAAGAATACTCCGTAGGACTTTGGTAAAGTTCCGATTTTATTTTTAGAAAAAGGTAATTTGAAAATGGCAATAATAGTGCCACGTGGTAGAGTAAGGGTTAAGGCATCTTCTTCCCACAAAATTGTAACATCAATTTGAAATACACACAGGAGTATGAAATAATGTTTCTCTTTGTCCATTCGTTACTGCTTTTTCTCCCATTTCTACTTCAGCTTGACATTATGCTGATCTGTTCTATTCTCTAAATACCAAGCACCATAAAGTAAGCAACAGGTACCATTTATACAGTCCCAGGTATAACCCTATCCAGGAATAAACCTGGGTCTCCCGGATGAATGTTTGAAAAAGAATTTTTCATCCATTCAGACTACATTCTACCCCAGTAAATGACATTTGGCATTTTTGTGATAAAGTGTTACACATCTGGCTAAATATATCGGAACATTACTTAAGCTGTGAATGAAATTTTGTAGTGCAGTGTGTTAACCTACAGCCCCCACTGATGCTGTTGTGCTAAATGTAATGGATGCTCAGTTTGCTGAGAATACAGGTGAGCTGATAAACATTAAAGGAATATTCTCATTGTTTTTTGTACAATTTTATTTGAAAGAGCATACTTTTAGAGCCAAATTGGTACAAAAATCAGGTTGAAATCATATTCCGTTCAAAAGATTTGGATTTTTAAAGATTTCCTAAGTGCATTTTAAAGTTTTTGTACAGTATGATGAAATCATGTTTGATGATGTCATAGAGACAATTCCATTGCACATGTTTATGTATTTCTTTGAACGTTATTTGGTTGTTTCTATATGATTAGAAACAATTTTCCAAAAGTTATTGAAGAGAATATTTGGCAATTTATATAAATACCTAACTTTCATCAATTTATTTTACTAGCAGGTTTTACGTATAAAAAAGGATGATAGATTTGAATAAAATACATACACTTTGTGAAAAAATGTGTTGCTGTGATGTCATACTGAGCCGTTGCCTATTCGTTTATTGGCATTTTTTTTTTAACCTTAAAAATGGAATATCTCCTAATATATCAACATGATTTTTGTACTAAATTTGTTTCTAGAATGTTTCTATTTCTTGTGAAAGATTATGAAAAAAGATGGGAATATTTCTTTGAAATAAGAATATTCCTTTAAAGAGCTACAGGACATAAATCAACAAAAAAAAAAAAATACCAACCGCCCTCTCAGAATTTTCTTGAGCTTCTGTGATTATTTTCCTTTGTAAACGATTTTGCCTCTCGATCTCTTTTTTCTCAACAGTAGCATTTACACGAGCTGCATCAGTAAAATCAGGATGTTTAGTGTTGATGTAGGCCAACTCTATCCCAACTATATTCTCAACCTGAAGAGACACAAACATCAGTTACAGCATGTCCACAAAGAAGACATCAAACATACACAAAACTGCCCAAACGAAAAGGAAAGGAATTGACTAGGATTTAAAAAAATAACAGAATGACAGAAATATAAATAATAATATAATATATATATATATATATATATATATAAATATATATATATATATATATATATATATATATATATATATAAGGCTATATAAGCATATAGCTAAAATACTGCCTGTTAAAAGTGCTCAATTTATTCTTGAAGAGGAAATCAAATAGGAAAATGAAAAAACAGTTTCAGTTCACTTAAATGCTCCAGTCAGTTTCTGCCAAGTCTGTCCTTTGCTACTTTGGAAGAAAACTTACTTTCATACAGAAACATAAAGAGAAGAACATAAATGAAAAAGAAATAATAACAGGAAAGAAGTAATAAGATTACACTGTTTTACATTCTTTTTAATCACTCATCATGTCTGCAAAATACTTCATGTGAATAATCAGATTACACTGCAAAATACTTCATGTGAAATATCAGATTACACTTTTTTACATTCTTTTTAATCACTCATAAGCCATGTCTGCAAAATACTTATGTGAATTATCAGATTACACTGTTTTACATTCTTTTTTTTTAATCACTCACTGTTTCACATTCTTTTTAATCCATGTCTGCAAAACGTTCCCTTACCTGTGCCATGTCTGCAAAATAATTATCAGATTACACTGTTTTATATTCTTTTTAATCACTCATAAGCCATGTCTGCAAAATACTTCATGTGAATATCAGATTACACTGTTTTACATTTTTAATCACTCATGTCTGCAAAATAAGTGAAATATGTCTGCAAAATACTTCATGTGCAAAATATCAGATTACACTGTTTTACATTCTTTTAATCACTCATAAGCCATGTCTGCAAAATACTTCATGTGAATTATCAGATTACACTGTTTTACATTCTTTTTAATCACTCATAAGCCATGTCTGCAAAATACTTTATGTGAAATATCAGATAACACTGTTTTACATTCTTTTTAATCACTCATAAGCCATGTCTGCAAAATACTTCTGTGAATTATCAGATTACACTGTTTCACATTCATTTTTTAATCACTCATAAGCCATGTCTGCAAAATACTTCATGTGAATTATCAGATTACACTGTTTTACATTCTTTTTAATCACTCACTAAGCCATGTCTGCAAAATACTTCATGTGAAATATCAGATTACACTGTTTTACATTCTTTTTAATCACTCATAAGCCATGTCTGCAAAATACTTTATGTGAAATACCAGATTACACTGTTTTACATTCTTTTTAATCACTGTTTTACATTCTTTAATCACTCATAAGCCATGTCTTACGCCATGTCTGCAAAATACTTCATGTGAAATATCAGATTACACTGTTTTATATTCTTTTTAATTATGTAAGCCATGTCTGCAAAATACTCAATGTGAAATATCAGACTACACTGTTTTACATTCTTTTTAATCACTCGTAAGCCATGTCTGCAAAATACGTCATGTAAAATATCAGATTACACTGTTTTACATTCTTTTTAATCACTCGTAAGCCATGTCTGCAAAATACTTCACGTGAATTATCAGATTACACTGTTTTACATTCTTTTTAATCACTAATAAGCCATGTATGCAAAATACTTTATGTGAATTATCAGATTACACTGTTTTATATTCTTTTTTACACTGTTTTACATTCTTTTTAATCACTTATAAGCCATGTCTGCAAAATACTTTATGTGAAATACCAGATTACACTGTTTTACATTCTTTTTAATCACTCGTACGCCATGTCTGCAAAATACTTCATGTGAAATATCAGATTACACTGTTTTACATTCTTTTTAATCACTCGTAAGCCATGTCTGCAAAATACTTCATGTAAAATATCAGATTACACTGTTTCACATTCTTTTTAATCACTCATAAGCCATGTCTGCAAAATACTCCATGTGAAATTTAATCATCAGAGCACTTAAAACAGTCATCTGTGCTTAATGGATGCATTTTCGATTTAAAAAAAATCAGCCTCTTTTTCCCTGTACAACATTTAATAGATTCTGCTGAAATTGCTATATACATACCATTGTGTTAGTTGGAGGCAACCTCTTTCGTAACAATGTTGTGACACAATCTACAAGTCGATCGTGAAGCTTAGGAAACCTCAATAACTCCTGGGTGCTGCAATGTTGAATGATTCGCTGCATTTCTTCGTGAACAAGCTCAATGCATCTTATGCTCGGTTCCTCTAATCTTCTTATTTGACGCTTGACAAGCAATTCAAAGGAAATTTCTGGTACAAATAGAGCTGGTCGTGGTCCCTGAAGGAAACAACATCGAAAAGTTTAAGGTATAAGGACATGCAGAGGCTAAATTGGTTAAACAATTACCATTTTAGAGCATTTTTAAAATTCAGGCATCAATCTTTTATGCAAATTTTGTGAGGTATTACAGGGCGACCTTCGTATTTTCTTGTGTAAATTCTAAATTTTGTAAATGTCTATCATAATTCTTGGAAGTGGTGCAGGCAAATTCTGGCCAAAGGTTTACCATGATACCATGCCCCAAACAAATTTTAGAAGGAATACACTTCCCCATCATTTTCAATGACTAAGATTAAGAAAAAAAAACATTCAGAATTACATAATGATTTTAAGCTGTCCATCCAGTCATACATCAAAAGTGAACATGAATTAAAAACTGACCAAACTTTGATCAGCCATGAAGTCAAATATTCCGCAACTGATCTGCATAGATCTGAATACTCTTTCAATCAATATAGGAATAGCTACATATCCATAAACCAAGTGTTGCTAAAACTGTTGCTTAGCTTCATGATCTTCCTATATATCTCCAAATATAAAATGCTTCTCCTCTGCCCCCAGTCCCTTGATCCAATAATGCCCCAGGAGTGAAGGTGATCTCATGTGATATTCTTTACCAACATGAACATGGGAGTACAGTATTGTCCCAAACTGGTAGTTCATACAACATTGCTATCACTGAGATCACCACTTAAAGGAATATTCCCATAAAGTTTCATTTATATATTATATATATATATATATATATATATATATATATATATATATATATATATATATATATATATATATATATATATAAGATTCTCTTTTTCATATATATATATTAAAATATATATATATATATATATATATATATATATATATTATATATTATATAGCATAAAAAGGTCATGTGACCAGATATATTTATAGCATGAAAGGTAAGGTATAACTTGAAGTAAATATATATATATATGAATATATATATATATATATATATATATATATATATATATATATATATATATATATGATGTATACTATATATATATATATATATATATATATATATATATATATATATATATATATACATACATACATATATACATACATGGTGCTTTACAAACAATAAAGTTGATATTTGATACCAGTGTGGCTTTGCAGTGTACAGTGTGATGTCATAAAGGCAAATCCAAGACAATCTTTATGTATTTCTTTGAAACTTAAATTGCCTCTTTTTATATAAATGGAAGCATTTTTGTTTAATCATAGAGATTGGGTGTAACATGAAGATGTCTTGCCCATGCTTATACACCTTGCACTCTTAAGTAAATAAAACGGTTAATTTTCGGGATTCATAGAAACACACAACCATAGCATCACTGATGCAGATGCTCAACCCTTTGAATTTTCAGAAAATGTTTTTGAGTGTTCAGCCTGTGGTGGTGATTTGTTGTCAATAACAAAAAAGAAAGATGGCATAATGAGGGTAATTGATGTCAAGTCCCCAGTCTTTTGATTTAATGTGCCATGTTTTTATTGAGAAGATATTGTTTGTTTATTTGTTTGTAGTTGAAAGCTTTTTAAATGCAATTCTTTATATTTCTGTCCTAAATTTCAGCAAAATCATCAAACTGACCAGTTCCTCCTGCTATACTTCGATTGAGCTAGCAATAATGATGGAGATCAAGTTCAAAACTTCTTTGTCATATTCAACTGCTCCTATTCAAATTACACTGGTGGAGATTTGAAAAACAATAAATTAACAACTTAACAGAAGGAGATTGATAGGTTTTATGGTTATGTCACAAATTTTCCATTGTTTGTTACAAGGCCCAAAAATTAACCGGACGTAAATAAGTCAATTTTTCACCAATTTTGATGAAAAGGTTTACTATTATCGTGTTTTGTATACTTTTTCCAGTAAAGCTCAAGTCAAATTAAGACCAATCTACCAATTGATATAAATATTTCATTTTCCATGAAGTTTCAAAGAAAGTTGCACTTGCAATTAAAACAAGATAAGTAAGATTACTGGAAACAATATCTACTTAGATAAGGAATTGAAGGATTTCACAAATATCATCTGTTTCAAATAAGCAATAGATCATATACAGCTGGTTATTTTCCTGATGTCCATTCATGCAAAATGGGCAGTTTGATCATGAAAGCAAATGCATGAGGGGAGCTTGTGTGAAACATTACACCATGGAATATCTCCAAAACTCTCTAAAAGTATGAATATTTTGCACTTTTTTTCAGCCATAATTACAAAATTACAATAATTTACACCTAACAAAATACAAGGATTAGAATTGAAAATAACATCTTCTATGAGACAAAATTTCAATACCAGCGGTGTTAAAGAAAAAAAAGTCTTAACATTTTAAAGGCCAACTAGAACGGTAAATACCGTCATGGTTCGCATGCCCATGCAGATTGACACCCATATCAAATGACCTGGCCAATTATAAAAATGGCATCTCACACTAAGTCCCACATGGCATCTAATGTCCCACATGGCATCCCACCCCATGTCCCACATGGCATCCCACCCCATATCCCACATGGCATCCCACCCCATGTCCCACATAGCATCCCACCCCATGTCCCACATGGCATCCTACCCCATGTCCCACATGGCATCCCACCCCATGTCCCACATGGCATCCCACCCCATGTCCCAAATGGCATCCCACCCCATGTCCAACATGGCATCCCACCCCATGTCCCACATGGCATCCCATGTCCCACATGGCATCCCAACCCATGTCCCATATGGCATCCCACCCCATGTTTCACAAGACATCCCATCCCATGTCCAACATGGCATTCCACCATATCTCCCACATGGCATCCCACCCCATGTCCCACATGACATCCCATGTCCCACGTGGCATTCCATCGTATGTCCCACAGGGCATCTCATACTATGACCCACATGGCATTCCACCCTATGTCCCACATGGATCACATCCCATGTCCAAAATAAAATCCCACCTCATGTCCCACATGACATCCCATGCCTTGTCCCACATGGCATTCCACCATATCTCCCACATGGCATTTCACCATACAGTGTTTCACATGGCATTCCACCATATGTCCCACATGGCATTCCACCATATGTCCCACATGGCATACCACGCTATGACCCACATGGATCCCATTCTACATGTATGTCCCACATTAATTGAACCATATGTACCACATGATATCCCTCCCTACTATGTCCCACATGGCATCCCTCCCTGTGTCCCGCACCAGTGGCTTCCCACCTGATGTTCCACATGGCATCCCACCATATGTTCCACATGGTATCCCTCCCAATGTCCCAATGACATCCTACTTTATGTCCCACATGGCATCACATCTCATGTCCCCATGGCCTCCTACCCTATGTCCCACATAGCCTCCTACCCTATGTCACACATGGCATCCTACCTTATGTCACACATGGCATCCCAACCTATGTCACACTCTGTGTTACTCGTGGCATCCCACCATGTCCCACATGGCATTCTGCCCTGTTCCACATGGCATCCCACCCCATGTCACACATGGCATCCCACCCCATGTCCCACATGACATCCCATAGGCTCCATAAGAAGTCTCATCCTAGCTATCACAGTCCCTGGTGTGATGCCATGTCCCACATGACATCTTATATCATCCCATGTCTTACATGACATTCCATCCCATGGCATTCCACCCTATGTCCTGCATGGCATTCCACTACATATTCTACATGGCATTCCACCCTGTTCCACATGGCATCCCACCCTATGTCCCATATGGCATCCCACCCCATGTCTCACATGACGTCCCATAGGCGCCATAAGAAGTCTCATCCTAACTATCACAGTTCCTAATTGAGCATACTATGTATGAAAGTGTCATTTCATATAATAACTTATTGAATAAGAAAACAAATGGAGTCAAATAATTATGCCTGATATAGCCCTTGGTGTATACAACATGGTAAATATTATATTATATGTCCCTCATGGCCCCCATCCATGTCCCTCATGGCCCCCATCCATGTCCCAAATGGCATCCCTTCCTATGTCCATATGCAATCACATCCTGTCACACTCCCTGACTAAGCATACTAAATAAAAAAAGTCTGGTCAGGTCATATACTGTAGAAACTTTATGCAAATGACCACAATAATAAAGGTGGAGTTTAATAATCATGCCTGATACAAATGTTGGCGCCCAAATATTTTGAAGAATTTTAAGGATTTTACATCTCAAGTGCTACAAGAGAGACTTGAGTATCTCTGAAAGATATTAGAAAATTATATCATTTTACACTTATCTACTAAGAAAATATCAAATGTTTTGTAGACTTTTCAAGAAAACTAGTTTTCAATCCTGTCTTAAGTATCTCTAAAAAACTTTAACATTTTATAAGGAAATTCTAACATTCCATAAGAATATCTAAAGAAACTTTAACTTTTTCTGAGGAACTCTGAAGAAACTTTAACATTTTCTGAGGAATTCTCAAAAAACTTCAGCATTTCTGAGGAAATCTCAGGACAAATCTGTGAACGGCCGGACGGACGTAATCGCCATTACATAGGTTCGCATAATGCTTCGCATAATGCTTCGCACAATGCTTCGCACACTGCTTCGCACACTGCTTCGCACACTGCTTCGCACACTGCTTCGCACAATGCTTCGCACACTGCTTCGCACAATGCTTCGCACAATGGCTTCGCACAATGGCTTCGCACAATGGTTCGCACATAGGTTCGCACATAGGTTCGCACAATGGTTCGCACAATGGTTCGCACAATGGTTCGCACAATGGTTCGCACAATGGTTCGCACAATGGTTCGCACAATGGTTCGCACAATGGTTCGCACAATGGTTCGCACAATGGTTCGCACAATGGTTCGCACAACTGCAATGGTTCGCACAATGCTTCGCACAATGCTTCGCACAATGCTTCGCACAATGCTTCGCACAATGCTTCGCACAATGCTTCGCACAATGCTTCGCACAATGCTTCGCACAATGGTTCGCACAATGGTTCGCACAATGGTTCGCACAATGGTTCGCACAATGGTTCGCACAATGCTTCGCACACTGCTTCGCACAATGCTTCGCACACTGCTTCGCACACTGCTTCGCACACTGCTTCGCACACTGCTTCGCACACTGCTTCGCACACTGCTTCGCACACTGCTTCGCACACTGCTTCGCACACTGCTTCGCACACTGCTTCGCACACTGCTTCGCACACTGCTTCGCACACTGCTTCGCACACTGCTTCGCACACTGCTTCGCACACTGCTTCGCACACTGCTTCGCACACTGCTTCGCACACTGCTTCGCACACTGCTTCGCATGCGACCCAAAAAGTGAATTTCCTATTCGATTTGATAACCTCAACTGAGCTAAAAATGATCTTGGATCTGCCTTTATGACATCACATGGTACACTGCAAGGTCACATTTTAACACACGGGTGAAATATTTGAAATGCAATCAATCCTAAACGGAATGAGATATCAGCGTTATATTTTCACCAATTTGTTTCTCTTAAGAAATATTCCCATGATTTTTTGAAATTTTTTATTTGAAAGAGCATACTTTTAGAGCCAAATTGGTACAAAAATCAGGTTGGTATCATATTCTGTTCAGGAGATATAGATCTTTAAAGATTTCCCAAGTGCATTTTAAAGTTTTTGAACAGTATGATATGTGGTTGATGTCATAAGAGGCAATTCAATTGCAAATGTTTATGCATTTCTTTGAACGTTAATTGGTTGTTTCTTAATGATTAGAATCAATTTTCCAAAAGTTACTGAAGTTTATGTATATAAATTCCTAACTTTCATCAATTCATTTTACTAGTAGGTTTTACTTATAAAAAAAGATGATAAATTTTAATGAAATACATACACTTTGTGGGAGAATATATTGCTGTGATGTCATACTGAGCCTTTTCCTATTCGTTTATTGGCATTTTTTGTGAACATTAAAATTTGAATATGTCCTGGTAAGAATATTATATCAACATGATTTTTGTACTAAATTGTTTCTAGAATGTTTCTCTTTCTTATGAAAGGTTACGAAAAAAAATGGAAATATTCTGTAAGTCCTTTTATCATATAAATGAACATGAAAATTCATGGAAATATTCTTTTAAGACAGCAAAACAAACGAATGTCAACTTGTACTCACCGTTGCATTTCTAATGGCTGTAAGAATATCTATGGTTCTCAGTCCACCCAGAGAATTGATGCCATCCAAAGTGCGGCCAAAGGTTTCATGAAAAATGTAACAAATTCGAGCACCACCCATTCTGAAAATAAATGTAAAGTAAACTCTATGAGGGTGTTTCAGCTGACGTCATGAGGTCACATGACTTTGTTTACATCGCCATTTTGTCGAGCAATACCACTGTTATTAATTAGACTTACATATGTTTGCATGTTTTATATAAGATTATTTTTGTAAGATAATTTTGCTGGAATCTTGCTGTGCCATTGGTTGCACTAATAGATGTGTGCAAGGGAATAAAAAGACATTTTTCGATTTCCATCAGATCTTGATCAAAGTTCGAAGTGTGTTTCTGCTGTACGACGTGATGGCTTCAACCTATGGTTCACACTAGGATTTGCGGCGAGCACTTTATATTAGGTACAGTATGTAAGCTTTGTCTGAGTATAACGAACAATCAGCTGGCGTTAATGTTAAAGTTACTCTTCGTATACCCAGTAAAAATTATAAAAGTCAAGGAAAATAATAAAACTCAAGGAAAATATGAAGTAAAATCGGAAGCAAGCAAAAATTGCAATTAGTCAAATTCGCTGAACTGGTACTGGTAGGTTAGCATGTGGTATGTTTGTTGTACATGTGATGTGACTGAGCTGTGTGAAAATGCGTAAAACGCAACAATGCCGCTGCCCTGCAAAATGGAGTCCAGTTGAGTTAGAGTTACGTGATGAAATCCCTTTATTAAGAAAAATCACAGTAACAACAGTAAAAGCTGTAGGCATCTTAAAAACACAACAATTTTCATGTCATATAATGATATTTTCAATCTACTTAGCTCTTTCTATTTAACAATGCATACAAAAACAAGGATTCACTTGTTGATAATTACACATGTCAACAAAAAATAAATTAAGTTACATGATGCAAACAAAGCATACTTTAAATAAAGTATTAAACAATTAAACGTGAATCATAAAGTTGATTGTTTTAGTATCTGCGATAGGTCTTTGAAGAGTGGAAAACTTTTACTGAAGAAGCTTAACATCACAAACATCAGATATACAAATCTATCCTCAAATTGTGTTCAGTCGTTAATTAGAAAATCCAAATGCTACTGGGCTATTCTGCAGTCTGTGAATTACGTGACGGACTGCGGAATGGCCCTAGCAGACCCCTATATTCTCCCAGGGATCTGCTAGAGCCATTCCACAATCTGTGAATTACGTGACAGACTATGGATTGGCCCTAGCAGACCCCTAAGGTCTCCCAGGGAGTTTCTAGGGTCATTCCGCAGTCTGTAAACTATGTGACAGACTGCGGAATGGCCCTACTATTGAAATTCAAAGACTTCTTTGACCAGACCAGAGATAGTGCAGATTACTAACCAATCATTCCATGATTTTAAACATAAACTTCAAGTCTATGGACATTAGCAGTTTCTATATTATTTAAAAAGGTATCAAAACTTGAATAGAACAGTTTGGGAATTTTGAAAATAGCACTTGTAGTTGTTGAGTTATTGCTGGACAAAGTTTGATCAAATTTTAATTTGTGCTAAATTCATGATAGACAGGGCAAGCAGTTCAAATTCATCATACAATTTTGTCAATTTCCTTCTCAAATTTCAGCCATTGAAAATCATGGGAAATTCTATTTCTGCTAGAATTTAATTGGGGTTTGGTAAAGGTTGAAAAAAAAACTGTAGGTCCGAAATTGCTGCACTACTTCAAAAATAATGATAGATGTTTAACAAAACAAAGGATTTACAAAATAAAATGGCAAGGTCACTCTGTAATATATCACAGATTTGCATGAAAATGGTTCATTTTAAAATCAATTTTGATAACATGTTTTGTTACTTTTCTGGGTTTTCATAGATTTGAAAGATATCTAACCCTTACTCTCCCAGCGTCACGGTGACCGTGACGCTTACGATCCCTTTTCCAAAAAAACATTTGAGTACCTTCCCAAAATCCTATAGAGCTGCAAATAAGTTCATTCAAACCAGATTGAATAGATCTGTCATAATATGGTTATTTTGTTGGGGGGTTAAATTAAACAAATTTGAGTAAAATCGTTACCAAAAAGTGCATTTTTAAAAAAGCGTTAAAAAAAAAAAAAAAGGTAGATTACGGTGAATGTCATACATGAATATTTTTTCAATTTTTTTTTTCATTAAAATATAAAGATAGTTTGAATTGTTGGTTGCTACACGATTTTTACTTGTACTTGGTCAATGTTTGTAGGTTTTTAAAAATATACCAAATTTGTGATTTTGGGCCATTTTTGACCTTTTTAACAAAAAATCATAAAGCCCAAATATTGTATTGGAATTTTTAAAAGCTCTACGGGTAGAGGAGAAATAGATCGTTCAGGCGAACTATTACAATAACAGATGCACCCCTCTACTTGCCTAAAGGTCTCTGATGATGGCGTCAATTCGCGTCTTTTTTTTCTTCGCACATTCGATACAACAAAATGGCGAGATACAACGTTGAACGTGCCTTCCGACTCCTATGTTTTCTTCAGAATAATGATGATTCAGAGGGGTCGGAAGGTACTTCTGATGAAGAAGATGTACCAGAACTCGACCAGATTGAGGAAAAGGAGAATATAGAGCCTGCTGAGATGGATAGCGATCTGTTCCAAATTACGGAGTTGGTGAGTGTTTTTTTCCAAAAATAGCGAAAGTACTATATTGTAAATGTGTAGTAATAGAATAAGGCTTATAGAATTCTAATGATAAATTAGCGGGGATTTTTTGCTTGTTACGATAAACAAGTAAGAGGGACACTAAAATCACATATAAAAAAAAGGATTTAGGTCCTTTCTATAACAGCCCATATAAAACAAATGAAAGCCGAACCCCAATAATAACATTTCTAAATGGACTGAAATATATGTATTTCCCAATGGCAAAATTGTAAATTTAGGCCTACTGAAATATGTGTATTCCCAATTTCACAAAATCCAAGTTCCATTATTTCAGGGGCCGAAATCATAATTTTATGGGGGAAAGTGGAGTAGGGGTCCCATGTTAGGGAAAAATACACATGTTGGGGGTGCCCCAGGCCCATTTAGAGGAAAATGCTTGTATATAGGCCTAGTACCGGTACATTATTTTGATGCCCCATTTTTTGGGACCATGATCCTTTTCCCCTCCCCCTGGTTATGCCACTGTTGTGGTGATGACTAGATCGATAAAACAAACATTTTGGACCCCTGTATGTACCCCCGGGCTTCCCAGCTGTAAAGGTCTGTCCCCGCGGTTACCACAAAATTGTGGGGCAGGTTGGAAACCACAATAACATGTTATGCGATAACATGTTATGCGTATGCTTGAAGAGGACAAGCCGCCCGCTACTAGAAACCACAATAACATCTTATGCGATAACATGTTATGCGTATGCTTGAAGAGGACGAGCCGCCCGCTACTCCCCAACCCAAGAGGAAGAGGGACAGACCGTTGAAGATGAGCCCAGGCCCCTTTTCCAGGCCTTCCGCTGCAGTCTCGCCACCATCACCACTCAAAGAAAATCCGACTGCAGCGGAAAATGCTGCCTTCAAAACCAGGGAGGAAGAGCGGGACGCTCGGCTGCAGGAGGTACAACGGTCGAAGGTCATCCCTGCAGCTATAAAGACTATCATCTGTGGGAAGTACTGGTGGAGAGTGACCGGGATCGACACGAGGTCTTCGGTAACTGGTTATGGGAAGACCAAACTAAAGTAAGTTGAATGAATATAGTTGCAATTTTTTTTTTTTTTTTTGGAATTCTATTTGCAGCAACAAGGTATAGCAGAAGACTTTACAAATTTGGACCTTTTCGGCAAACATTTCTTATGAATTCCATGTGGAATGAACAGAAGTAAGTGTCTAATAGATAATCAGCATAGTCTATCAACATAAAAGTAGCTGTGAAGCTTGTAATGGCTGAAATTGGGTCAGAAATAAACAAAAAACACTTTTGTGCATAATAAATGAGGTAAATGACCTAATTTGCATATCATTTGCATCATTTCTTATTTTAATTTTTTGCAAATGATGATGTAAACATCTTGTTTTTCTGCATTCTATTAGTTTTGGACATCATAGAAGGGGAAAATGCATTTTTTTGGAAAATTTAGTGCCATACACTATTAGATAGATTATTCACAGGATTGGGGATAATTTTAGGTCAAAATGTACCAAATTTTTCATATTTTGCGTCATTTTTTTCTTCTGATTCCTAAAATCCATGAATAGTATCAAATGAAAGGTCTTTCCAAGGACGATTCAGAAATTATATCCATATTTTTTTGCTATTTAGCCACAAGGCACAAGCGTGTCATAAAGATAGAATGTTTGGAGACCTTATATGCTAATTTAATGACCTAATTTGCATATTTGAGTTCGGAAATATGCACATTTTTGGAAAGTTCAACATGTTAGCTTTCATAAAAGTCGAACTTGTTTTGGTACAAATGGAACAGAAAGTGCTGAAAAAATCCTCTTTCCAAAAATTTCAGAAATAGCTTATTCTATTTTTGGAACCTTGGGAGAGTAAGGGTTAACTGATGTTGTTAGTTTTACACATCCATACACTTTTAAGACTTGGCATTTGTTTTTAGAGGGAGGTGGGAGAGGGGGTGATACTCACAGTTCTGAAGTTTCAATATTCTTTGCTGTTCCCTCTATTGTAGCACAATACTCAGCAGCAAACTTTGTAATTATCTGCAGAAGTGTTTGATTTTTATCCTCGATGGGTTCACCAAACGACGTTAGGAGTTGCATGAACTGTGATGTCTTCACGTTAACACGTGTCTTTAATTCGGGCAAACAATCTCTTATGTGATGCATTAATAACTGAAGCAAAAAAAAGATGAATTTTCATTAACCCTACACTGGGAACAAAAATGATAAAAGTAAAAAACCAATGCTCATTTGGAATTAAGAGTTTACAAGGACAGTAATATTCACCCCACTATGAAATATGACTTTATTTCATTTTGTTCTGAACTATATGCAGAGACCTAAAAATAAATTACATCAAGTCTAGAGCAGTACCTCACTAAATCCCAATACATCAGCCAAGGTTATGAGAAGCAA